>NW_019167981.1:0-44689 GCF_002303985.1 Durio zibethinus | reverse complement strand
ATAATATTAATTAATATACACATTAAATAAATACTTTATTTATAATTAATTATATATATAATTTAATGATTATATATTTATAATAAAAATATTTATTATTAAATTATTGATTTGTTAATTAATCAAACTTATTAATTAATATATATACAATTACAAATAATAAATTATAACATTTATTTCTATTTGATAATTAATTTATTATAAATTACTATAAGTTATTATGGTATTTAAAAAATAATAAACAAAAATATTTAAATTTTATAATTGATTAAACCAATTTATATAATTATAATTATATAATAACTTACTAGTAATTAAATATAATAACTGATTAAATTAAATATTTGAATAATTATTAATATAATATATTAAAAAAATAAATTATACATTAACTATATTAATATACTTATATTTATATAACAATTATTTCAAATTGTATTAATTAACATTTTAATAATTGAAAGAATTATACAATAATATGAAGTATTATAAATTAAATTTAATATTAAATTTAATTATAGATTTATAATTAATTAATTATAATAATTTAATATACTATTTTGTTAATTTATTCAATGTGTTAGTTAATTAATCATTATATTGTATTAAATTGTATTAAAAAATTTGTAAATTATCAAATAATTTATATAAATTATTTATTTATTAATATTATTAATTAATTATGAATTATGTTAAAAATTATTTAATATGAATATAATTAATAATTTCTTAAGGGATTTGATAAACTAATATAACATTATTAAATAAATCTCATATTATATGTTTAATATAAATAGTATTAAATATATATTGTTTTAAATTAATATTAAATAAATAATATAAATATATTATTAAATTATAATATTGTTAATTATTAATTTATATAGATTATATTTATAATAACTAGTAATATTAACTAATAAGTTATTCATAAAACTAATTATAATTATAACTAATTATAATTAAATATTTTAATTATATTATTAATAAATCATAATATATTATATTATATTTAATAATTTATAATATAAATTATAAAATATTAATTAATAATAATTAATTATTATCATAATATATTATATTATTCTAGTCATACTATAAATTGTTACTTATAGTTTATATTAAATATAAATATATTGTACTATAAATCAAATATTATAAATTATTAATAATATTTACTAAAAATTTATAAGATATTTATAATAATTATTAGTTATTAATAAATACAACTATTATAGTTAATATTGACAAATAATAATATTAATTATTAATATATTAATATTTAAATTAATAATATAATATATTTATATTACTAGATTTATTGTCGGATTATACAATTAAATTACTATATAATATAAATATATTAGTAACAAATAAAATATAATTAATATTAATAAATATTATTAATAAATTAATAAATATTATTTTATAAAGTAGTAATATTGATTAGTACTTATTAAATAGTTTATTAAATAGATAAATAAATTAATAATTAGATTAAATAATTATAATTATAATTATTTATTTATATAATTTATTATATTATTATTATTATTTATACTTGATATTATACTATAAATTAGTTATAGTATACTAATAAACAATAAGTTAGATTAATAAGTTTTTAATATAATATTTATTTAAATATTATTAATTTAAATAATAACAAAATAGTTTTTTTATAAACTGATTATAAAAAATTAATAATTAAATTTTTTATTAAGTTATTAACAAATAGTATCATAAATTATAATATGATTTAAAATATAATATTTAATATATTAATTAAAATAAATCTATTTATCAAATCAGTTAAATAGTTAATAATTATAATAATTACCATGGATTAATATTTATATAATTAATAAATTATCTAAATTGTATTAAATAACAAGTATTTAATAAATCATCCATGATGATCTTATAATCGATTATAATTTATAATAAGTTATTAATATTTGAATAAAATCAAATATAATTATATAATATTTGAATAACAATAAACTTAATAATAAATTTATCTGATAACAATTAAATTTAATAAATTACTTATTAAACTTTAATAAATTACTAAATTATTTATTTAAATTTATCCAAGCAATTAATAATAATATTGAATTATTTTGACTAATTATTATAACTAATTTTTAATAATATTATAAATATTATAATAACAAAATAATTAAATAATAAGACAATTTTCAAATTAATATAGAATTTAAATATACTTATTTTATTTACAATAATATTTAATAACAAAAAATATTAGTTATGATAGTTAAATTATCGTTATATTTAACTTATATATATTAATTATTAGTAATATATATAATAATTATTAATAATAATCGAGATATTAGTATACCATATGTTTCAACAACAATTATTTATTATGATATTATATTTAATTATAATATGGATTACCCTTAACAAAGCTCTATCAATTCAATATTTACAATTATTAATAGGTATGAATAAATAATTCGATTTATTTGTATTAATTATCATAATTTAAATTATTATAATGTATTAGTTTTGATAATATTATTAATACGATAATAATAAATATTTATTATAATTATTATATATATTAAAACAGATTTAAAATAATAATTAATTTATATTTTACATATTAATAATGTTATAATATTAATTTAGAACTATATAAATAAATTTATATTAAAATTAAACAGAATCATTTTTATTAATTAATAAATAATTATTATATACATAATTTTATTATTATTATTTAAATATATTTATAACTTATGTAATATAATTATATTGTAATGTTATGAGGTGGGTTTGGAACTAATAAATTATTATAATTTATCTAATAGATAATTTTGAAAGCTTGTATATATATTAAATTAAAATAACATATTTAAAATAAATAAATATTTATAATTATTTTACAATTAATTATATTAATTTTATTAATATAATAGAATTATATTTATATTAAATATATAAATAATTTAGTTTTATTTATTAAAATAATAAGAGTTATTATTAATTATATAATAATTGAAATAGTTAATATAATTTGAATTATTATGGATTATAATTATATTTTAATAATAATATAATTATTTATTATTATTTTAATGATATTTTTATTTATAATATCAAAAAACAAGATTTGAAAAATAATTATAATAAAATTATTTACAAGTTTAATAATTTAAGCAAGAGATTTCAAATAGTCATGATTATTAAAAGTATTATTTTAATTTAATTATATATAATAATTAATGTAATTTAATTGATAATATCATGGAGCATGGATTGTTATATGGCAACCGCGACTATAAAGCTTGGGAATTCTACATTTTTTCAGCTGAAGATGGGCGTTTTGGCACCAGGTATTGACGTTTATATAATCAAAACTTCAACTTAATTAATTTACTTATTATTAATATTTACATAAAAGTAATAAATGTGTAATTAATTACTTATTTAATTATAATTATAATTATAATTATAATTATTAATTACATATTAAATAACTATTTAATTATAAAATTAGTAATTAAATTAATATTAAAATTAAAATCCTTATAATAATTTGGTTAAATAAATAATAATTATTTAAAACAAACTTTTAAGATATGAAACAAGTATTTGATGACCAAATTATATATTTAATAAATAATATAACTAATATATTTTATATTATTTTAAAATTATTTATATTATATTATAAATATAAAATTATTATAATATTAGTAATAATATTTAATATTAATAATAATATCATTATTAATGATACTAATTTTTAATATATTTCAAATCTATTTGAATATTACTATTAGTATTATTATAATTTTTAAAATTATTTTTAATATAATATTTAAAAGTAATTAGAAAGAATATTAAAAATATTATTAATTAATAATAATTAATTTAAATTATTTAATTATAAATTTTATAATTAAATTTTTAATTTTTATTTAATTATTACAAATTATTATTGATAATAATTTATAATATATTAATACTACCTAATTAATTATAATAATTAGTTACTAATAATTATTAAATTATTATATTTAATATATTAATAAAATATAATTATATAATATTTAATTATATAATTAATAAATTATTTATTATGATAAAGCAAATGATACTATTAGTTAACATATTATTAGTTAATAAAATAAAATAATAATTATAATATAGATATAACTTATTAATAGTAAGATATTTAAAAAATAAATGTGTTTGCCAAACCAATTTAAATAGTTAAAACTATTAACCTTTTATTTAGTCATAAAATATTTGTTAGTAATCATGTAACAAATAAATATTTAAGTTATTTATATAATTACTTATATTATTGAATAATCTGATAAGAATTAATTATATTAATCAATAGTTAAAATATACAATCAATTATATTATAATTATATACTATTATTAAATCTCTTGCTCATTAATTTTTTTATTGTTATTTTTTGTTATATATATTAATTATATTAGTTAATTAAATTAAGATAAATAAATATAATATTTTAATATAACTATTTTATGTTATAACTAAATATATTAGTAATAAATAGTAATTACTATAGTATAATATTATTAATTTATTATTACTATTAAATAAGTTAATTAATTATTTTTATTAATATTAATACAAGTTCAAATTAATTAAATACAATATTGATCTTCATACAAAATTTATTTTTTTAACCCAAAAAACTCCCAAATTATTTTTTGCTTTATGCTTTTCTCTCTCTATTTTTTCGTTTCCTTATCTGTTCTTTTCTGTGTGTTATGTCTGGTATTTATAAGACGAATCAGGAGAGTTCTTAATTAACTTTAAGTCCCACCCTTGACTGGATTTTTGCGTTATCCCTGAACCTAAGAAAATTAAAACCCATTGCAATTCTGCCAGCATCCCATACACGGTAGAATTTGTATTTTAAATTTTTTTTATCTTTTACTATTTCAACTATTATCCTATTATCTAAAAATGAAAAAAATAAAAATAAAAGTAAGAATAAAAAATAAAATAAAAAAATAAAGCCCATAAAAATAATAAACAGCTGGGCTTGACTACTGGACCCCATTGAGGCAAGCTCGATGGGCTTAGGCTCAAACCCTATTGAACCAGGCCCAATGGGCTTGGGCTCAAACCAATTAGGGTGTCTACAGCTACCTTTTTTTGCGTATTTCCTATGTAACAGGAATTGTACAAAGATATAGACACCCTACTTATGATCATCCCAATACATTCTTTTTTTTTGTTTATTTTTTGTTTTTCTTGAAAAAGTAAACAAGGCTCTTCTAAACAAGGGCTTAACAACTTTGAGAAAAATAAATGGCTCATCTAAACAGAGGCACAACAACTTTAAAAAATAAAAGCTCCTTGACAATCATGTCCAGAGGAGTCATAGATCAGGTATGATGAAATTTGTAATGAAAACTCAAAGATTCACGATTCGAGTTTGAAATTCCAAAGGTTTAAATTCACAAGAACCTTTCAACTTTGGAAGAATTTACTGAAATTTGATTATCAAAATTTCAGTTTCACAAGAATTCAAATATGTAAGATCTCAAGATTCGTACTTGCAAATTGCAAGACTCTCATCCATATTTAAAATTCTCATTTGAATTTTGGAGATTCACATCCAAAAGTTCAAAGCTTCTCATTCAAGTTAAATTTGGGGTTCACGTCTAAAAAGTTTAAGCTTTTTCATTTGAATTTTAGAGATTCACATCCGATAAATTTCATGATTTCATATCTCAAAAATTCTCATTTGAGGGTTTACAATTTTATCTTAAAAGACTTCATCCAAAGATCGATTTTTTTCCAGATGACTTTTCAAAGTCAAAATTTTGTATGTAATAAATGTCATGACCAATGACGCAGATGCGAATGCAACAATCTAGATTCTCACAATACTAAAAATGTCATGTTCTCAACCATGAGTCAAATGTTTACTACATAATGCAAATACATGGCCAAACCAAAGTTTTAAACAGTCTCTAGACAATAATGCAAATGCAATGCATGTAATGCGAACGTCACTGTCGTAAAATTCTAATGTGGTAACATGGTTCTCAAGTCCCCATCATTTCACATTTTCCCATTTTAGCTTCTCAGCACTTTACAACAAGTTTCATCAACTGATCCTCATCATTTTCATCACTTATTCATCATTCACAGGCTTTTTAGCATTAGCAGTTTCAAACAAATTCTATCTTCTATCACTTGGTCACCACTTATAGGCTTCTCAACACTAGCCATTCTAGAATAAATTTTGTCCATTGCCCCATATCATTTAATCATAACTCACAGGTTTTTTAGCATTATCAATCTCAAAATAAATTCTATTAATTGATCCACATTATGTTCATCACTTGATCACAACTCATAAGTTATGTCGACCAATCCATCACTATATTCATTTCTTAATCACATCATCCTTTCATAATTTTGCCTTCTGTTCATTTTGTTAGCCAATCCATCACCATATTCATCATTTGGTCACACCATGCGTCCTTTCAAATTATCTTTTCAGGTCTTTGCACTCTCTTTATTTTTTCCCTTATCATCTTAGATTTCTTTTCAAAGGAATGCTAGACTCTTTTATGCACATTGTCATTCATTCATTATCATTTCAAATCATGACAATTATAATGCAATCAAACATTTTCTCAATTTATTTTTGAGGATCTAAGAATAAAAGAGCACAAGGTGAATTGAGAGAAAGGCAATCGATGAAGAGTGAGTTTGGTACAAAAACAAATAGGGAAAGAAACAAGTTGGATGAATGGTATATCTAAACAATGAATATTCAGACAATTCTAAACATTAATCCAAGATTTTTTTTCAAAAACTCATTCCATTGACTGTCAAAATCATTTTGAGCTCATCAAACTTTGTTTCAGCTTTGAGAGATCTTTAAATGTCTTTTATCTTCTATGAATTTGAGCTATGCAGCTTTCAATTCAAAGGTTTTTCTACTCAAATTGCCCTTTCAAATTTTCAATTTGAGTATTCCTTTTCTCTCTTTTTACATTTTCCCATTCTTTCATTTTTTTTCTTTCTCTTCTCATTTTTCATCCATTAGTGATATCTCTCACCCATCAATCTCTAGAGTAATGTAGCATGATTTTGTTGTTCCATCATAGCATGCTTTAGCCCAACAAATGATCATTCAATTTGAGCACTCATATGGACTTTTAAAGGTTGTAATGTAGGCTATAGTGAGGGGTCATGAAAGAAATGGATAAAAATAGGTTCAAAACATATGTTTGAAGGCTTCAAAACAAAGGATCATTTCTCATCATTTGAAAAAACTTGGCATTTTGCCCTTTGCCACTTTATTTCACTACTTTTTCTTTTTTTGATCCCACTATTTACACAAATACTCTTGTTACTTTACCCCAAATCATGTATGGAATTCATTTCTCTTTCATCTATTTCTTTCATTTTTTCCTTTTGCTTTCTATCTTTGAGATTTTTTATGATCCTTTGCCTATTTGTTTCTTCAAAAATTACCCCTTAGTAAAGAGGGTGATCTTGGTCGAGGTTCTTTGGAAAAAGAAATCATAATAGGCTCAAAGAGTAGCAATGAATGATTTTCAAATGGTAAAAGAAAGATGGCCATTTTTCATCTCAAATGTGAATGCTTTCCTTGAAAATCATTTATTGAACAAAAATAAGCTCACGAATCTGCACATCTTCAAGACATACTAATTTTAAATCTGTTAATAGCTGGCTTCTTTTGCTCTAATAGTCTCCTCGGATCAATGTGAATGAGTTCTCAAAATTAAATCTTGAAATTATTGTTAGCATCATCTAAATATTCATCATTGAGAATATGAGAATGGGAATGAAAAGGCATGTGGGAAAAATATAAGCATGGAATAGTGGTTGGGATGAAAGAGGAAATGTAATGAAATGCATCAACTTATCTTTTATTAAAATGATAGCAAATGATATCCTATTACATAAAAGAAATCCTAACATTACTATGAAAGAAATCTAGAATGACAAGTAGCTTCCAACTAGCCTTAACATCATTTTCAAAATTATGCCTCTATGCAATTAGGTGAAGAATTTTTATTAACATCTTGCCCCATAATTCATCGAAGCTCACTAAGCCTTTCCGGATCAAACTTTGCACTTTGTGTTTAAAAGCAGGGCGGGTTTCAATAGAATGACCCACGTTTCCACTATGATAATCACACGTTACATTAGCATCGTACCATTTTGGATAAGGTGGCTTCAACGGTTCTAGAATAACTAAAGACACCAAGTTGTTCTTGATCAATTTTGGGAATAACTCAATGTAAGACATGGGGATAGGGTCAATTTATGCTCTTTCTTGGTTATCTCGAGATCTCCTTAAACCACTTACTTTGATTGTTAGGCTTGGAAACTGATGCAGGTACTTGAAATGCTAATTGGTAAGTTGGTGAGTAAACTGGTTGTAGATATGGTTGGTAAGAGTAAGGTGCAATATTATTCACAGTAGGATAATATGGAGAGTAACCTTATGATGGATAGGGTTGATATCCCCTAAATTGTCCACCAAAGCTTACAGTTTGAGCTTTAGTCTTCTTTCTTCTCAAACACCTTCTTAGTTTTCTCTCCTTTTAACTTGCCATTTTTAATGGCATTTTCAATGATTTTGCATGAGATCACCATATCCCTATCATCTTTTCATAATAGAGGGATTTCAAAGTACTGACAAACAACATTGTGGTATCTTTTTTAGTCAAAGGAGGCTGCACCTGAGAAGCAATATCTCTCCACCTCTGGTGATATTCCTTGAATGACTCAATTGCCTTCTTTTTCATATTCTGCAAAAAAAGACGATCAGGGGCCAAATCTATGATAAACCAGTATTGATTAATGAAGTCATGAGTCATATCACTCTAGAAACGAATGCAAATCCTGTCCAACTAGACATACTACCTAACAATAGAGCCCGTAAGGCTATCCTAGAACACATGCATCAATAACTTCTCATTATTAGCATGGCAGCCATTTTTCGACAGTACATGGTAATGTGGGTTTTTGGACATTTTGTACCATCATACTTTTCAAACTCTGACATTTTGAACTTTAGAGGAATAACCACATCTGGGACTAAACAAAGCCCAGCAACATCTATAAAACCATAAAAACCGACTTCTTCTACTACTTGTAGCCTTTCTTCTAACAAGTTTATCTTTTATTCAGCTTTTGAGGCTTTTAAAGTCTCTTTCTCTTCTGGATCATCGAAATTAATAATTATATATTATTAATAGTTTAGTCATAACAAATATTATTTTAATTGTATTTTAAATAATTTTTATAAAATATAATTAATTAAAGATATTGTATTAATTATCTAATATAATTATAATTTAATTAATAATTATCGAACGAAAAAAATTATTTTATTTTGAAAACTAATAATAACTTGGCAAAATTGGAATAAATAAATAATTTAATATTTATCAACATTTATTGATAATATCATTAATTTATTGATAAAATATTAAAAAATTAATATTTATTAATTATACTATTAATTATTATATTTAATTATAATTAATTAATTATAATATAATTAAGCTATTAGATAAATATTAATATAAATATTAATTATATATTAATATTAAACAAATTATTAAATATTAATAATTAATATGCATGTATTATAATATATCATAATTATATATTAGTTACATATAATAATTTGGTATAAGTAATTAAATTATAATATATTAGTTATAATAATTATCTAATATATAATTAAGCTAATTATTATAATTAATAAGTAATTAAATTATTTTATTCCAAATAAGCTAGTATGAACAAAAATATTAATATTATTAATTTTATTATTTGTAATAATATGAATATATAATTATTCATATTAATAATAGTATTAATAATATTTTAATAAAATATTAAATTAATTTAACTAATAAATTAGATGTTATTATACTATAATGATATATTGACTCAATATATTATAAATAATTATATAACTAATAAACTTATTATTATTAATTTAAATAATATATTAATCAAATTGCTGAACCAGATTAAATAGTTAAGATTATATGAACGATTATCTATTTTAAATCGTTATGACCTTTTATCTTGTTGTAAAACATAAATATTTATATAGTTAAATTATATAATAATTTAATAATTTATACTTAATATATAATTATATTTAATAATTAAATATTTATTATAATAAATAAAATAATTGAATAATTTATTATACAATAATATATGAACAATAAATTTATATACTATTATTACTTAATTATTTTGATTAATAATTATGTATTAATAATTATATAATTAAAATAAATATAAAACGAATCATATTAATAATTCAAAAAATACAATATATAGATTAAATCATTTCTAAGTATTATTTATTAAACTTATAATATTATCAATGCCAAATTGAAAATTTGTTTATAATTATTAAAATTTAATAATTTTAATTGATAATCATCTCCTTAAGAATTAGTATTATCTATTTTAATACCAATAATAATATATGTTTTATTATTAAATATAAGTATTGTTAATAATTATTATAACTTAATTAGGTTATAATTATTAATTTGTAATTATAATTATTATCTTTAATTATAATAAATTAATTACTAGTATATATTATAATTAAATTTATATTTAATTATAAAAAATGGTTATTTGTCATATAGAGACACAATATATTAGTTATTTTTTGTAAAATATTAATTCACAATATTTATGTTATTAAATATAAGTTAATATTAAATAATTTTAATTATTTATTTATAATTTTAATAATTATTAATTAATAAGTATTATTAACTTATTAATCACTTTATAACTATATAATTTTAAAATATATTATATAATTAATAAATTAGTATAGAATTAATTTATATATTATAAAATTAATAATATAATGTATTATTTAACTAAATAATATGCAACCATTAAATATAATATTATTTATATAGTATTTAATGTTTAAACATATATTATATTTATAAACTATATTATATATAATTAATATTTATATATTGTAAATAATTATTATTTAATAATATATTAATTTCTAAAATATCATAATATAATTTATTAAAAATAATTATTAAATAATATAGTTATTTAACTTGTTCATTATTATAATTATAGCTTATAATGTGAATGTAATTTATATAATAAATATACAAAAATTATTTATATATAAATAATATATAATAATTATTAATTTTATAATTATAATAATTTATAATATATTCATTATATATTAATATTGATATAATTCTATTATTTGTAATAATATAAACAAAAATAAGACAATTTTCATATTAATAATATTTGAATTTAATATTATATTAATTAATTCTATAGTAATAATTTGATATATAATAATATAATTATATATTAGTTATAAAACTTTATAACCAATATTATATAATAATGATAATTTATTCGAAGTTTTTATACAAATAAATTATTAATTAATAATGACAATATTTTAATAATATATTTATATCAGTTAATATTATAATTAATTAAATAATTAATATATAATTATATTTATTTAAAATTTATAATAATTATAAATTCTATTATTTGCAGTTAATAAATATTAATTTATAGCAAAATTATATAATTACTTAATAATATAATTATAATTTACAATTATATATTAAAATAAATTATTAATTAACAATTGTTTAATATTATCAAATTAATATAATTATTAATATAATTATAATGATAATATTTTAATAATATATTTATATCAATTAATATTATAATTAATTAATAATTAATGATATAAATATTATTGTAAATTAATTATTTAAATATTTATAAATATATTCAAAATATAAATCCAAAAGATTTATATTAATAAATACATAAATATATTATTTAAATATTTAATAATTAATATATTAATATATTTGTTTATATTTTAATTTATAATAACTAATAAATTAATCTATTTAATATTATTATTATTATTGTTCTCTGTCTTTTACTATAGGTATAAGGAATTTATTTTTCATTGTAACTATATTTAATTGTCATTAGTTGATACACATCCTCCAGGTGCCATCATTCTTCTTAATTAAAAAATAATAATTTTTAATTAGTATTATTTTAGTTATAATTTAGTATCAAATAATTATTATATTTTTATTAAATATATATCAAATATGTAATTATGAATTACAATATTAATTATATAATAATTATAATATTTTATAATTTATTAATTATAATTTAAAATTATTTAGTCGATAAATAGCTTTATTTTTTAAAATCTCTTTCTTATTAATTTTTTGAATATTAATAAATTAGTATCAATTTATTTTGAATAAGCTTGTATGAACTAAAACAATTATTTTATGACTAAACAAAATGTCAAAATGATTTCAAATAGATAATTTTCTAATAGTCTTAGCTATTTGAACTAATTTGGTAAACAAATTTATTTTTTAAATCTCTTTTTTATTAATTTTTAAAATATTATTAAATTAGTATTATTTTAATTAGAATAAGTTTGTATGAATAAAACAATTCTTTTACAACAAAAGAAAATGTCATAATGATTTGAAATAGATAATCATAAATATAATAAATATTTATAAAATTATATATAATATTTCAAAAAACATTTATTATTATAATTATTTAAAACAAACCAGTAGTCATATGCTTGTCTCAAATTATAAAATTTATTAATATTAATATAATTAATAATTTTAATTATTTATATAAATTTACAGTAACAAATATTTTATGACTACTGATTATTTATTATAAATAACTAATTTTTCAAATTAATAAATTATTAATTTTAATATAATTCAATATTAACTTAATTAATAACAAATAGTTGTAATTAATTATTAGTTTAGTATTCTATTAGTTTCATGTCTAATAAAAAAATAAATAAATTAAATAATATAATTATTTATTATATTATAATTATTAATATTAAATAAGCTAATATAAGAATATCATAACTATTATTATAAATAGTCATAATTATTAATTTTTTAATAACTATATAATATTATAAATAAATATATTATATTTAATATATAATTATTAAATAAAATTTAATTTATAATTATAAATTAATAATTATTATAATTAATTAATTATAATAAATTACCATTAATATTTTTTATTAATATTAATAAATATAATTATATAATTATATTTATCAAATAATATATTAAATATATTTATAATAATTATAATAATTATTTAAAAGTTAATTATAATAATAGTTATAATTAGTACCATAATTATTTGAACTAATTTCTCTATCATATATATAAATTATTATGTTATAACTAATAATAATTGGATAAAACTATTATTATTATTATTATTATAATATTATTTTTAAAGATTATAATTATTATTAATTAATATTATAATATTTATTATACTTTATAGTAATATAAATTAATTAATTAACTTAAATATAATTAATTATTATTCAAATAATATTAATTATATGATAAATTATAATTAATATTTTATTAATATATTTAATATTATATTATATTATAATATATTAATATAATTATTAATCTAAATAATTAATTAATAAAAGGTTATAATGACTTGAAATATATAATGGTTTAAATAGTCATAATTATTTGAACTAGTTCAATAAATAGATAATCTCCTACTTGTTAATTTTTGAAATATTAATAAACTAGTATTATTAATAATTTAAAAATTAATAATATATTAATGACTATAATAATTAATTATGACTATTTTAATATTGAATTGTTTAATTATTTATATAAATTATGTATAAAATGAACTAAGATAATTGTAATAATTGTTATTATAATATTTATAATATATTATTTATAACACGTTCAAATAGTTATGACTATTTTTTAAATAGTAAATCTAATTTACTATTTTAATATTAAATTAATATAATATAACTATACATTAAATTATAATATAATAATTAATATAATTGAATATTAAGCTATTAATTAAAAATATTGTTTTAATATTATAACAAACTTATTTCAAATCTATTTACCGAATAAGTTCAAATAGTTATGACTATTTGAATAATTATTTATTTTAAATAACTAAAATAATAATAAATAATTATAATAATTATAAATAACTTAAATATATAATAGTTATTAATATTATATAAATAATAAATAATAAATATATTATATAATTATATAGGATAATATATTAGTATAATTTATAAATATGATATAATTAGATTATTTTATCAAATAGTTAAATAATTATTTGTAATCATGAATTAAGATTAGTATTTTAACTATATTAATATTAATTATAATATTATATTTAAGTTATATAATTAATATAATTATTTAATATTTACTAATATAGAAATAATATAACATAATTATTAATTTTGAATAAGCATGTATGAGTTGAAGCAATTATATCAAATTTAAATTATAATAATTACTAATTTATTATTATAATAATTATAATACTATTTTATTAATATTTAAAAAATTTTAAACTAATAGTTATATTAAACTGTAATACTTTATAATAATCAAATAATTGAAATAAAATTTGATTTTAATATTATAATTATTGAAAATTTTGATTATAAACTTTAATCAAAAGGAATTTATTAATTATTTATTGTTCTATTAATTTAATAATAATAACTATCCATTATTTGATAATAGATTAAATATTTATACTTGTTTATTTTTATATAAAAATATACTCATTCATTATAATATAAAACAATAAATATTCAATATTTTTTTTACAAATAATATATCATATATATTTATATATTTGAATAATATAATATTATTTTACTATTTGATTAATTAATAATTGTTGAAATATTACTACTATTATTAAAATTGAATACTAATTAATATAACAGGTCACTTGTTAATTTATCATTAGTTTTATAATATTAATTAATTATAAAATATTATAATACTTAGAATATTATAATTAATATTATAAAATTATAAAATTATTTATAAATTTAAAGTAATAGATAATTTAATAAATTACTACAATAATTTATTTTACTAATTTAACAATTAGGATTTGAAAAGGTCTTAACTAGGCTTCAAATATAACAATAATTATAATTATTAAATATTAATAAATTCATTAATTAATCCATTAATTGTTAAATTATAAAGTGATTTAAAAATAAATCTATTTATCAAACTTGTTCAAATAGTTATGACTATATGAGCAATTATTTATTTCAAATCTTAACATATTAATATTATATAATTTATCCAATATTAGTAATAATTAATTGTATATTAATAAATATAATACATTAATTTAATATATTATAATTAAATAATATAATTTCAATTAGTTATATTATTATTAAATAATTATAAATATTATATATTATACTTATATTATAATATAAATTAATAAATTATATAATTAGTTATAATTATGTAATATTAATAATTAATTTATTGTTCATAAATAAATTAAATAGTTGTGATAATTTAATTATATTATGTTATAATTATTTATTAAAAATAACCATTATATTTTTATAAAATTATATTATAATAAATAATTTATTATTATTTGATATTTTATAATTATAATTTAATATAAAATAATATTAATTTATTATATTTATAAATTATGTATAATTATTAATTTGTAATGTTATAATTATAATATATTAATAATAATGTGATGTTATTTAAATAATTATATAAATATAAATTAATAATAATACAAATTATAAATTGACTTAATTATCAATATGTTTGTGATATAAATAGAAATAAATGTTATATATTAAATAAATTATAATAGTTTTAATATTTAATTTCAAATTGTTATTAATAAATTAAACATATTCTTAACTTATAGATAATTTATTTTTATTAATTATTAATATAATTAATATTAAGTTAATATAAAATTTTAAATTCTTATAAATTATTATATATTAAGTATATCAATACTTATAATTAATATTATTATATTAATTTAGATTATATTTAATCTACTTTTTAATAATTAATAATATTTATTTATAATTATGAAATTATCAAATAGTTAGCTTAAATAATAATTATTAATATATATAAATATATTATATATTATAAATATAATTTATATTATATATAATTAAGTAATATTAAAATATATTATCTAATAATATTTATATAATATTATATTATTTAATTAATAAATAATTAAATATTAATATTAATTATATTTATATTAAATATATTATAATTAGTTATAATATAATTATATTTATTATAATGTAATAATATAAATTATAATATGAATAATTTGATATATAACTAAACTATTTTAATATATAAAAATATATTCTTTACTTTTTAAATCAGAATTATTTAAAAAATGACTATTTATATATATTAATAAATAAAATAACTATATAATTTTTATAATAAATTAATTCTCAAAGTGATGTTATATTTTTTAAATATAAATATACTACAATTATAATAATAAATATTATTAGAACTATTAGAATAATTATTAAACCAAATGACTATAACAATAATTAATATTTGAATAATTATCAAATAACTAAAAATAATTATTAAATTATTAATAATAACAAATAAGTTATAAACAATTGTTACATAATTAAATTATATAATTATTGATATTAGTTAATCAAGTTATATGTTATAAACTATTATTAATATAATAATTATATTGAAATTATAAATTGTTTTATATATGTAAATTCTTCATATATAATATAATAACATAATTAATTAATTTGTATTAACTTATAAATATGATAACTATTATTTTATAAATGTCTTATTATGTTATTATATAATTTATTAATTATTAATTAATAAATAATTTATTAAATATTATAAATAAAATAGTAATAATATATATTATAATATATATTAAATATTGTTAATAATGTGTTTACTGCACAAATTTAAATGGTTAAGACTATTAGAACAATTATTTATTTCAAATCGTTCTTATTATTTATATATAATAATTAAATTATTATAATTTGATAATATATTACTTATTATTACCTTATCTATTATTAAATTATAATAATAATATCATTATTAATAATTAGTATTATAGTAATACTTTAATTATAATTATAGTTAAATATAATATAATAATAAGTTATGATAAATTAATTATTTGTATAGATTAAATTATTATATTAATTTATAATAATTTATAAATATATTCAGATAATTATTTAATTAACCTTAATCAATAATTGTAATTAATTTGTATAGCTAGTTATTAAAATTGTAATTATTGGATTAGAACTAATCATTAATTAATTTATAACATATAGTAAATATAATTTCTTTAATAATTAATATTATATTAATAATTTATTAATTTATTATAAGATATTATAATAATTATATATATAATTGTTATATATATTTAAATATTATGAATTGAGTTTGATATTTAGTTATGTAATATTATTGATAGAATTTTTATATCATATTTATATTTATTAATTGGATAATTAAACTAATAACTAATATATTAATAATATATATTATCACTAATAATTTGTTTAATAAACAATTGGTTATAATAGTATAATTATTGTGGTAAACATATTCACTTTTTAAATCACTTATTATTTTTTGGAATATTAATAAATTAATTCACAATAATTAATTGTGATATCACAATCATTAAACATTCATATTAATAGATTTATTTGTTAAATAATTATTATAATAGAAATTTGACTATAACTAAATAGTACTAATTACAATATTATTTATAAATAATAAATTGTTATAAATCTATATTTAATAATTGTATTTATAAATTATTATAATCATGATTAATAAATCTAACTACAAAAAATAGAATTTATTTAACAGTTTTAATATTAAATATATTAAATTATATATTAATATAATTGTTTTGTTCGTACAAGCTTATTTGGATTAAAATAATCCAATTTTATTAATCATTATTAAAATAACTAATAAAAATTTATTAGATAATAAATTATTAATATTATAATCTCTATATTAACTAATAATTATAATCCATAATATTTAATAAGGTTATAATTATATTAATTTATATATTTTATTAATATAATTCAAATAGTTATTTGTTAACTTAATTTGTATAATATATTAAATAAATATATAATTTATTATAAATTAATTTAAATTAATAATATTAATATTAATTTATATTAATATTTAAATATTAATATTAATATATTATCAATTAAATATCATAATTAAAGAATTAAGATAATTAATTAATAGCATAATAGTAATAAGAAAATTTTATTATTAAATATTTAATAAAATATGTAATTTAATTAAATTAATTAAATTTAATAGTTTGTCATAAAATAATCGTTTCTGTTCATATAGAATTATTCAAAATAAAATAATTTTGATTTATTAATGTTTTAAAAATTAATATGAGATTTAAAAACTAAATCTATTTACTAAATCAGTTCAAATAGTTATGGCTATTTGAACAATTATCTATCTCAAATCATAATGATCTTTATTTTATCATACAGTAATTGTTTCCTTTCATACAAGCTTATTCAGATTAGAATGATACTAATTTAATAATATTTCAAAAATTAATAACAGATTTTAAAAAATAAATATGTTAGTCGAACTAGTTCAAATAGTTAAGACTATCACAATAATTATCTATTTTAAATCATTCTATCCTTTTGTTTAGTGATAAAACAATTATTTAAGTTCATATAAGCTTATTTGGAATAAAATTAGTATTATTAAACTAATTTAACCATTTATGAAATATTAGATTAATTATATTAAGTTAATTATTCATACTACAATAATTAGTTTTATGAACAATAATAATATATAATCTATTAAATAATAATTAAATAATTTATTAAATTTAATACTATAAATTAATAATATATTATTTATTAATTTAACATAAATTAAAATTTTAAATTTAATTTAATTATAAATATAATATATGAATAATTATTTGTTACTAATGATTACAATATATTTTAATTGTTATAAGATAAATTTATAATAATATTATTAAATATTAAAATATTAGTCATATTTTAATATTAATTAAAATGTTATTATAATATATAATTAATTAATATTTTAATTATTGACTAATATTATAGGATAAATTTACAAATATTTATTAACATTATTATTAATGTTAATATTTATTTAACAAACAATAATATTAGTCATAATGATAAACAATTGTTTATTATATTAATATTAATATCTATTGAATAATATATATTATTTATATATATAAATATTTAACTTATAATATTATTATTATAAATTTATTTTAAAACAATTATGATAAATATTAATAATTTAAAATTATTTAAATAATAAAATAATTATATTAATAAGCAATTGTTGTAATTTATATTAATTAATTATAATATATCATTGAATTAATGAAGTAAATATGATTTGTCATATAAATAATATTTATATAATATATAAAGAATATATATAGATAATTTATCAATAATATGAAACAATATTATATTAATAAATATAATATTATTGTATTTAATTAGTAGAAATTTTTTATGATAAATAATTAATTTAATTATATTTAGTTAAATTTATTATTAAATTAATAATATAATTAACTAAGGTGTATAATTAATTTAAAAATTAATTATCTAATAATAATATTATTAATATAATTATATTATAATTATAAGTAATTAATAATTATAATTACTACAAATATTTAATAATTAACGTATTGTATTATATTAAGTATACTATAATAATTATAAGTAATTCTATTATTGATGAACCCATTTAATCTAAATTGCTTATTTGAAATAATAATCATTTTAATTATATTAAATTTATTTAATAAATTATTAATAATTCTTTTATTTAGTCATATTAATAATAAATATGTTTATATAATGAATATATCTTTAATATATTCAAAACTTAATTATAATTAATACTAAATAAGTAAGAGATTTATAAATTTATATAATAAATTATTAACTATTGATTTATTTATAATCTAATTAATATTATTTTATTAGATTAATTAAACATATTAGTATTTATATAAGAACTAATACTAATAAATTTATAAATTATATATATAATTTAATATAATTAATAGTTAATTATTAAATTATATTATATTAATGTTATAAACTAATTATTTCATATATTATTATTAAACTAATATATAATTAACTATTATTAATACTATTAATATTAATATATGAATTAAATTAATATAATTATTAATAATCAAATAATTTATTTAGTAATATATCATATTATAAATTTAATTTTAAATAACTAACATTTAAATATTACAAATAGTTTATTTTTTATGTTTTAACTGATTAATAATATTTTTTAATTATTTCATAATTTATAAATTATATTTATAATCATTTTAACTATAATTAATTAAGTTATAGTATTATAATTTATTATTAATAAATATAATAATTTAAAATAATTTAAATAAATTAGGACATCTAAGTGACAATTGTATAATTATTTATTTGAAAAATTATACCTAATATTGATATTATTATTTGTAATTAAATATGATGTTATAATAAAGAGTTTAATTATAAAATTAGTTATATAATTAACACTAAATAATTAATAATAATTAATAAAATAATTACAAATAATAATATCAATTATATTAAATTATTAAATATAAAATTTAATGATAAGCTATTATTATTAATAATAATTTATTATAAAATAACAAAAAATTATATGTAAATAGATTTTATTTTTATTATTTAATATATATTGTTAATTAAATATTACTAAATCTTATAAAATTATGAATAATAATTATTTATCTCAAATCATAATGATCTTTATTTTGTTTATCTGAATCTAATCAAATTATTTTATTTCAAATTAATTAAATTTAAAATTTATATTTAGATAATTATAATTAATATTATTATCTATTACAATATTAAGCTTGTATGAATTGATTATGATTAGATTTTGTTATAATTGACTAAAATCAATTATTGCTAATAATTATAATAATTATAAATTAAATAATTGAGATAAATAATTATATTCTTATAAGTTATAAACTATTAATAACTATTATTACTAATACTATATAAAATCCTAATAATATTATATAATCTACTTTTGTTTTAAATGGTAATTTTAATATATAATTTAATAATAATAAATATCAATATTTAACTTATTCTAATTGTTAATACAATTATTAATTATAATCATTTTAAACTTCTTAGTACAATATTATTTGTAATATAATATTTAATTGTTATAATTGGTTTAAATAATAATAATTAATAAGTTTTGTATTATTCAATTTTGTTATAACAATTTTATTGTTATATTTTATATTTATTATTAACTTAGTTAAACTAATACTTATTAATATAATTATAATAAGCAAATAGTCATTTCCAGATAATATAATATAAGTCTCCTAGTATTTGTAAAATACTAATGATTATGGCCATAAATAGAAACAATTTTTTAATTAACATTTGAATATTTAATAATTTAATTATATAAATATAATAGTAACGGAATATATCTAATAGCTTAATTTATTAAATATATTAAATAATAATATAAAATAACTTATTATTTTATATTATTATTATATAAATATTTAACTAGTATGATAATTTGAATAAATATATTTACCATTAATAATAATCATTTAACTATATTATTATTTATTATAATAATTTAATAATTATTGAAATATTTGAATTATAACTATTTCAAATAGAATTATATTATATATTTTATTTATAACAATTTGAAATTATATTAATTAGTTATATAGTAACTAACATTATAATATTATATTTATAATAATTAATATTAATTAATTATTAATATAATTAATATATAATATTTGAATTACTCTTGCTTATAACAATTATAAATTAAGAAGTAATATTTTAAATAACTAATTTTATATACTATAATTAATTATAACAAGTTTTATAATTTCATAATTTGTGCGAGTGAGGATTTTGTTATAATATATATTATTTTTGAATCTATTTTTAGAATAAGTTATATCTAATAAATATAAATAATTTATATTTATTAGTAATTAATAAAATAGTTAAATTATATAACTAGTTCAAATAATTATGACTATTTGATTTTACCAAATTATAAAATCAATTAATTAATTATTTATTTATATTTGATAAATATAATAGATATAATTAAACATAATCTTTTAATTTATAATTATAATTAAAATATATATTGTTATAGTTATATTAATTATTTTTGTTTATATAAATTATTTATTAATAATTATTAATAATTTAATAATTATTAAAAAATCATAACGATTTGAAATAAATAATTGCTCAAGTAGTCATAACTATTTAACTAGTTTGATGAATAGATTTATTTTTTAAATCTCTTAATAATTTTTGAAATATCAATATATTAGTATTATTTTATTTCAAACAAACTTATATGAACAAAAACATTTGTTTTATGACAAAGGGACATAATGATTTGAAATAGATAATTGTTTAAATAGCCATAATTATTTGAACTGGTTAGGTGAACAAAATTATTTTTTAAATCTCTTACATATTAATTTTTGAAATATTAGTAAATTTATTTATTTTATTCTAAAAATGCTAATGTGAATTCAAAAAATTGTTTTATGATAAAACAAAAATGACTTGAAATAGATAATAATTCATACACTCTTAACTATTTGAGCTAGTTCGGCAAACAAATTTTTTTTTAATTAAAGATAATAATTATAAATATTTACTTGTTATAATATATAAATTATATTATTAAAGTTGTATTATTATTATATAGATATTATTAAAATAGATAAAATAATTAATATATCTTATATATTTAAAAGTTATTATTATATATAAATTATAATATAATTTATATTTAAATTTTTAATTTAAAATAATAAATTAGTATTACATTAAATATAAATTGTTCATTATAATAGTTTGTAATGCCTGTTGTTTTTTGATATGTGCTTAAGAATATTTTTATATCTAAATAATAACTATTTGTATTATATAATTAATTCATATAATCAACAATTATATAACCATTCAATTAATTATATTAATTTTAAAATTCAAATACTTTTTTAAATTTAAATTAATAGTATAATTATTTAAAATTTATTTAAATATTTAAATTTTTGAAATAGTTAAATTTATTAATAATTATAAAAGAATGAGATTTAAAAACTAAATTTATTTCATACTATATGTTATTATTTAGTTAATAATTTATCTGAAATAATTAGCTAATTTATTAAAATAATAATCAATTAATTATTCCTAATTATTCATGATTTAAATAAAATAAAATAAATTAATATAATCTAATTAAATATTTATTAAAATCCTTATTCAATATATAATTCATTAATTTAATTTATTAAATTATTAATTGTATAGATTATAATTAAGAATATTTAAACAATAGGTAATAAATTAGTATTATTATTAACAATAAATTATTTCATAATTGCAACAATTATCACTATCTAAATTTTTTATTATTTAATTAAGAATGTAATAAATATTGTTATAATAATAGATATAATAAAAAGCGATTATTTAAATTATTTGAAATAGATAATAGACAATTATTTATTTGAATAATTATACCTAATATTGATATTATTATTTGTAATTTGTATGTTAATTAGTTATAATATTATTTTATTATAATATAGATAATATATTTTCAAAAATTATTTACTACAAATAATAAATTTTATTATTTAGTTATAATTAAATAGTTTTAAAGATAATAAAAATATAATATATTCCATATTAATATATCATAATATAGAGCATTTGTTTATAATATAAATTTAATTCGTTTAATTAATAAATTGTTGTTACTAAAATAGATAATTATTCTAATCATTTTAACTATTTGAACTGGTTCCGTAAGCAATTTATTTTTTAAATCTCTTACTTATTAATTTTTGAAATATTATTAAATTAGTAATATTTTTAGTCGAATAAGCTTTTATGATTGAGAACAATTGTTTTGTGACAAAAAAAGATCTCAACGATTTAAGATTGATAAATTTAATACTATATAATTGGAGAATTAATGAGTAATATTTTATTGTAATATATAATTTAATAATTAATTAAATTTAATTCAATTATTATTTGAAGTAACTATTGATATGAAATATTAATAAAAATTTATTAATTAATGATTATATCTATTCATATTAATTATTATTAATAATTTATTTATTTATAATATATAGATAAATATATTAGATAATATTAATAATATTGCATTAAATAATTATAATATGGATTAAAATTATATTGTGAATATAAATTTGAATTAATAAATGATAATATTAATAATAATTTATTACGACAATTTTAAATATAGTTAAGTTATAGTATAAATTTGTAACAAATTTATAAAAATTATGACAATTTTTATTACTATTTATTAATATCAATAAATAGTCATAAAAATTATTGTTAATTAATAATATATTCATATTATTTAATGTTATAATAACATTAATTGATTTATTTATTATTTCATATAATCAAAATATAATATTTTAGATATTAAACAAATTTAATTAAAAATATTAGTTACTAGAATTATAGATATATAATTTTTAAAAATTTTATAAATAATTTACAATTAGGTATGTAATATTATATATTTATTACAATTGATATTAAATATCAATATTATTTTATATATAAAAACCTAATAATAATATTATTAATATTATTAATTAATATTAAATTTATGAATATTGATTTTAATTTAAATATAATAATTAAATTATAAATAGTAATTTATTAATAGTTATTAATAATTAATTATAATTAAATATATTAATAATTATAACCTAATTAAGTTATAATAATTATTAAAATACAATATTAATTATAAGTATCAATAATAATATTATTGATAAAATAAATAAGTAATTTATTATTAATAAATAATAAATTATATTTATAATTTAATTGTAAGTATGGATAATCTTTTATGACTATTATAATAAGTACTATTTAATAATTATTGCTTATAATTTATATTATTGAAATAATAACTATACAGCATAGTTTAATTGAATTTTCAATAATATAGTTATATTAAATAAATATAATTGTTTTAATCACAATTATTCAAACATATCGTAATTTGTTTATAAATTTGTTATTAAATATATTATTTGAATATCTGATTCTACTTAATAAGTAATATTATAATAAAATATACTATATAATTAAATAATTTGTTAACTATATTTAGTTAATTAGATATTTATTTCAATAATAAAGAATTATAATAACAAACAATTATAATATTAGTAATAATTAATAAAATAGTATAGTAGTATAATATTATAATAATATAAACTATAATAATTATAATATTATTAATTTTATTGAATATTATAATAATTATAAATATTAAAATAATTAATATGATATTATATTGATTATCATATATTTAATAATAATTATCAATATAAATTATATAATATACTTAATTTAATAGTTAATGACTCGTTTCTAATAAATTAAGCTTGTACTAATAATTAATAGTATTAATTAAATAATACGTATTTGACTATTAGAAATTAATCTTAAATCTCTATAAATAATATTATTATGTTATATCATAATTATTATATATATAATTAAATAATAATAAGTAATATTATTTATATATTTATAGAGATTTAATATAAATCTATATGTATTTATAAGATATTATTAGTATTCATATAAATATAATATAATAATTATTAATTATTATAATTAAATTATAATATAATATTTAAGATATTAATTTAATTATTATATATTAATAAATTATTAACTTATTATAAATTAATTTATATTATTCAAATAATTATATATAAATTAAAATATTTATTCTTATGTTTGTTCAACTTATTAATTTTAATTAAACTTATTTACATTATTCGATAATTTAAATAAGTTTTATAAAAACAATTATGAAACTTAACTTATATAAAAATAATTAATAATATATCAATATTATCTATTTAATAAATTAATAATAAACTTATTGAACAATTATCTAATTAATATTAAATTATTGAAAATTATCTATTATAGTTTTAATAATTTAATTATTACCATAATTTTAATAAAAAATAATAATTGAATATAGCATTAACTTTTTGTTTTAAAATAATAATAAATAATATTTAAATAGGCATTTTATTATCTAATTAATAAAATATATAATATTTTATATTATCTTTAATATTCAATTATATCCTAACTATATAATTATCTATAATTGCAAGTAAGAGATAATAATTGAAAGATAATATATTAATTAGATTTATTAGATTAATAAATAATTTAACATAAACCATATTAAAATAATAAATTAATACTAAAATTAAAATCCCTATAATTTAGTTAAATAAATAATAATTATTTAAAGCAAACTTGTCAAATATGAAACAAGTATTTGATGACTAAACAAAAGGTAATAAATTAGTATTATTATTTAATTATTAATAAAATTTTAAATATTAATTTTTTTCTCAATTTATTTAATTAAATAGAAAATTAATACTTTAAAGAATTAAATTATAAATATAAATATTTAATTGTAATTATTTTAATTTTCTATTTAATAAAAATAACATAAATTAATAGAAATATACTCGTAATATGACATGTATAATTTAATTAATTATTTCTTTTGTTTAAATTATACGATATATATTATAAATATTTATTAACAATCATTATAACATTATAATAAAATAAAATAGAAACATATAAGTAAAATTAAAAGTTATTATTAATAATAATTATTAACACAAATAAATCTAATTATTATGTTATAATTAATAATAATATAGTTATCTTAAATACTAAATTTAATTTTTATTAATATTAAACTTAAATAATAATTACTAAATTATTAAGGATAAATTAGTTTAATTTATATTTAAATTTAATTTAATTAAATATTTTTAATAATTATTATTAAATATATTTTTACTAATTATATTAATACTATAATATAATCTTTATATTTATAAATAGTCTATAATATTATTCAAAAGTTTAATTATTAATTAATCTGAAGTGTAATAGTTATAATTATTAAAGATTTAGTTATAGATTATTATCTATTTATTATTAAAAATAGTTTAATCTATTTGAATATTATTCTAATTTAAGTTTAAATTTATTCCAAATAGTTATGACTATTTGAACAATTATCTAATTCAAATCATTATGACCATTTGTTTTGTCATAAACCAAATTTAACTTATAATTAGATAAAATAATAAACTTATCAAAATAAAATAAGTTGAACAAACAACTATTTGAATATTATTCTAATTTAAGATTAAGTAGTTAACACCATAAGGAATACAATTATCTTTTAAATTAATAATTATTTTGGATAATTATTATTCTATTTTAAATATTTTTGTTAAATTAGTATTTATAAATTTATTTAAATTAATTAATAAAAATAAATAATTAATATAATTTAATATAAAATAGATTATTAATTAAAATATTAATTATAATTTTTAATATTAAATAATATATTATATTATTTGAAATAATAAAATCTAAATAGATAATTAATAAATTGATATTACTTGAATATTAATAATATCAATGATCATAATTATTATCTATATTTAATTCTTAAATATTAATTAATTTAATATGAATTATTAAATATTATCATTATTGCAAATTATATTACTTATTATAATTTTCCTTATTAATTTTGAATTAATTGATAAACTAATATCAATTTTAAATAAATTGATATATCAAGACTATAACATAGTTTAATTAAGATTATAACTTGATTAATAATTGATATAAATTGTAACATAATCAATATTATAATATTATAAGTATAACTATAAGTATTAAATAATTTTACCTTTTGTTTAGTCATAAAATGTTATAATAAACATATTTGTATTAATTTGATTAGAAATAAATTAGTATAATTATTTAATTATTAGTAATTAAATAAGTTATAATAATCTTAATATTATGACTATCTAATATTATATAAACAAATTATTTTAATTTATATAATTTTATTAATATTTATATAATCAAAAATAAAATTATTATATAACACTATATAATTATTAATTTATTTTAAATTAATAATTTGAAAGAGATTTAAAAAATTCTATTATTTGTTAAATTATCAAAGTTATTTGATAATTACTTTTTATCAAATTAATATTTTGACGAGTAGAAATTTAATAATTTTGTTTATTATTATTGTTATTAATTAATTTACTTTTAGATAGATACTAATTGTAAAATATATTATAAATTATATGATTAGTAAAGGATTACAATTAGATTATTTATAAGTTATAAATAAGTTAATATTATTATATAAATGTCTTAATTAATTTTAAGATTTTATTAAAAGGATATATTTTAATAGGTGGCCAATCGCACTTAGCCAAAAAAAAGTTGGTGGCGACTCTGTTATTATTTTTATTTTGTTTTCAAATTCGTCGGGCAAACACAAAACCGTTACGACAACATTTTATATTAATTTTAAAATTCAAATACTCTTTTAAATTTAAATTAATAGTATAATTATTTAAAATTTATTTAAATTTTTGAAATAGTTAAATTTATTAATAATTATAAAAAAATGAGATTTAAAAACCAAATTTATTTCATACTATATGTTATTATTTAGTTAATAATTTATCTGAAATAATTAGCTAATTTATTAAAATAATAATCAATTAATTAATCCTAATTATTCATGATTTAAATAAAATAAAATAAATTAATATAATCTAATTAAATATTTATTAAAATCCTTATTCAATATATAATTCATTAATTTAATTTATTAAATTATTAATTGTATAGATTATAATTAAGAATATTTAAACAATAGGTAATAAATTAGTATTATTATTAACAATAAATTATTTCATAATTGCAACAATTATCACTATCTAAATTTTTTATTATTTAATTAAGAATGTAATAAATAATGTTATAATAATAAGCTATTATTTAAATTATTTGAAATAGATAATAGACAATTATTTATTTGAATAATTATACCTAATATTGATATTATTATTTGTAATTTGTATGTTAATTAGTTATAATATTATTTTATTATAATATAGATAATATATTTTCAAAAATTATTTACTACAAATAATAAAATTTATTATTTAGTTATAATTAAATAGTTTTAAAGATAATAAAAAATATAATATATTCTATATTAATATATCATAATATAGAGCATTTGTTTATAATATAAATTTAATTCGTTTAATTAATAAATTGTTGTTACTAAAATAGATAATTATTCTAATCATTTTAACTATTTGAACTGGTTCCGCAAGCAATTTATTTTTTAAATCTCTTACTTATTAATTTTTGAAATATTATTAAATTAGTAATATTTTTAACCGAATAAGCTTTTATGATTGAGAACAATTGTTTTACGACAAAAAAAGATCTCAACGATTTAAGATTGATAAATTTAATACTATATAATTGGAGAATTAATGAGTAATATTTTATTGTAATATATAATTTAATAATTAATTAAATTTTAATTCAATTATTATTTGAAGTAACTATTAGATATGAAATATTAAAAGAAATTTATTAATTAATGATTATAATCTATTCATATTAATTATTATTAATAATTTATTTATTTATAATTATATAGATAAATTATATTAGATAATATTAATAATATTACATTAAATAATTATAATATGGATTAAAATTATATTGTGAATATAAATTTGAATTAATAAATGATAATATTAATAATAATTTATTACGACAATTTTAAATATAGTTAAGTTATAGTATAAATTTGTAACAAATTTACAAAAATTATGACAATTTCATATAATAAAATTATAATATTTTAGATATTAAACAAATTTAATTAAAAATATTAGTTGCTAGAATTATAGATATATAATTTTTAAAATTTTATAAATAATTTACAATTAGGTATGTAATATTATATATTTATTACAATTGATATTAAATATCAATATTATTAATTAATATTAAACTTATGAATATTGATTTTAATTTAAATATAATAATTAAATTATAAATAGTATAATTTATAACAAATTTATTAAATAATTAATTATAAATATTTAACATTTAATTACAACTATTTATAATTATATAATAGATACTAATCTATCTAAATTTTATTTGAGAAAAATAAATTAGAACCCTTTTATTTTGGTAATTTATTAATAGTTATTAATTATTAATTAATTATAATTAAATATATTATAATTATAACCTAATTAAGTTATAATAATTATTAAAATACAATATTAATATAAGTATCAATAATAATATTATTGATCAAATAAATAAGTAATTTATTATTAATAAATAATAAAATTATATTTATAATTTAATTGTAAGTATGGATAATCTTTTATGACTATTATAATAAGTACTATTTAATAATTATTGCTTATAATTTATATTATGGAAATAATAACTATATTGTATAGTTTAATTGAATTTTCAATAATATAGTTATATTAAATAAATATAATTGTTTCAATCACAATTATTCAAACATATCGTAATTTGTTAAAATATATTATTTGAATATCTGATTATACTTAATAAGTAATATTATATAAAATATACTATATAATTAAATAATTTTTAACTATATTTAGTTAATTAGATATTTATTTCAATAAAAGAATTATAATAACAAACAATTATAATTATTAGAATAATTTAATAAAATAGTTATAGTAGTATATAATATTATAATAATATAAACTATAATAATTATAATATTATTTAATTTTATTGAATATTATAATAATTATAAATATTAAAATAATTAATACGATATTATATTTGATTATCATATAATTAATAATTTAATAATAATTATCAATATAAATTATATAATATACTTAATAGTTAATTGACTTGTTCTAATAAATTAAGCTTGTACTAATAATTAATAGTATTAATTAAATAATACGTATTTGACTATTAGAATTAATCTTAAATCTCTATAAATAATATTATATTATTATATGATAATTATTATATATATAATTAAATAATAATAAGTAATATTTATTTATATATTCATAGAGATTTAAATATAAATCTATTATGTATTTATAAGATATTATTAGTATTCATATAAATATAATATAATATTATTAATTATTATTATAATTAAATTATAATATAATATTTAATATATTAATTTAATTTATTTATTATATTAATAAATTATTAACTTATTATAAATTAATTTATATTATTCAAATAATTATATATAAATTAAATATTTTATTCTTATGTTTGTTCAACTTATTAATTTTAATTAAACTTATTTACATTATTCGATAATTTAAATAAGTTTTATAAAACAATTATGAAACTTAACTTATATAAAAATAATTAATAAATTATATCAATATTATCTATTTAATAAATTAAATAATAAACTTATTTGAACAATTATCTATTTAGTTTTTAATAATTTAATTATTACCATAATATTAATAAAAAATAATAATTGAATATAGCATTAACTTTTGTTTTAAAATAATAATAAATAATTTTAAATAGCATTTTATTATCTATTAATAAATATATAATATTTTATATTATCTTTAATATTCAATTATATCCTAATATAATTATCTATAATTGTAAGTAATGAGATAATAATTGAAAGGATAATATAATTAATTGGATTTATTAGATTAATAAATAATTACATAACATATTAAAATAATAAATTAATACTAAAATTAAAATCCCTATAATTTAGTTAAATAAATAATAATTATTTAAAACAACTCTGTCAAATATGAAACAAAGTATTTGATGACTAAACAAAAGGTAATAAATTAGTATTATTATTTAATTAAATAGAAAATTAATACTTTAAAGAATTAAATTATAAATATAAATATTTAATTGTAATTATTTTAATTTTCTATTTAATAAAATAACATAAATTAATAGAAATAATACTCGTAATATGACATGTATAATTTAATTAATTATTTCTTTTGTTTAAATTATACGATATATATTATAAATATTTATTAACAATCATTATAACATTATAATAAAATAAAATAGAAACATATAAGTAAAATTAAAAGTTATTATTAATAATAATTATTAACACAAATAAATCTAATTATTATGTTATAATTAATAATAATATAGTTATCTTAAATACTAAATTTAATTTTTATTAATATTAAACTTAAATAATAATTACTAAATTTTAAGGATAAATTAGTTTAATTTATATTTAAATTTTATTTAATTAAATATTTTTAATAATTATTATTAAATATATTTTTACTAATTATATTTAATACTATAATATAATCTTTATATTTATAAATAGTCTATAATATTATTCAAAAGTTTAATTATTAATTAATCTGAAGTGTAATAGTTATAATTATTAAAGATTTAGTTATAGATTATTATCTATTTATTATTAAAAACAGTTTAATCTATTTGAATATTATTCTAATTTAAGTTTAAATTTATTCCAAATAGTTATGACTATTTGAACAATTATCTATTTCAAATCATTATGACCATTTGTTTTGTCATCAACCAAATTTAACTTATAATTAGATAAAATAATAAACTTATCAAAATAAAATAAGTTGAACAAAAAGATGCATCATACTCTCACTTAAAAGTTTTTGGGTGTAAAGCATTCATGCATATGTCGAAATAACAAAGGTCAAAGCTTGATAGTAAAATCATACAGCGCATGTTTGTCAGACATAGTGACAAGGAATTTGGCTACAGATTATGGGATCCTATAAAGAAAAAGATAGTAAAAAGTATAGATGTGTTCTTCTATGAAAAAGAAACCATATCAAACTTTGAAAAGAGTGAGAAAACTACATGAGTTATGGTTAAGTGTGATGATACAACATTAATAGGGGTTCCACCTAAAGAGTCATAGATGGTGGAAATGAATAAGAGATATAACTTAAGGATACAAATGAGCGAATCACAGTTTATGATGAGCTAGATACAATCGGTTTTGAGTAGGGGGTAGGTTCTTTCCTTCAAAAAGTGTTGAATAGGGCAAGCAATCCTCTTCGTTAGAGAATGTTGAATAGGGAAAGCTACCTTTGGCATCAAGTAGTGTAAAGTCTTAACTTAGAAGATCTAGTAAAAAGCATCGACCATCCATTAAGTATCCAAGTTTAGATTTTATTTTAGTTACTAGTGAGGAAAAGCTAGAACACTTCTAAGATGTGTAAACTACTTCAGCTAAATAGCATTGGTTAAAAGTAATAAAAGAAGAAATTGAGTTATTGCAAAAAAAAAGCATATATAATCTTGTTAATCGTTTGAATGAGACTACTAGTGATGGCTCTCCTCTTAATGGGGCTGAAGGGGAGATTGTTATGATGTAGAGTCAAACCACATTCATTGTTGACCAATTAAAGGCCATGGGACTTTGTTTCTTTTTAACCCAAGAGCCCTATTTTTAATTAGATGTGAAGGCTACTTTTAAAGTGACATGAAAAAAAAGCAACATTGAATAGCAAAAAAAAGAAACCAAAAAAAGAAAAAGGGAAAAGTGAAAAAGGAGAATGGAGAGTGATAGTTTATCAAGAGATTGAATGAAGGTTGATCTATGATCTGATTGATCTAAAATTTTGTTAACACGTTCATGACTCAGCATTTTACATTTAAAATAGTGAAGATCGAAGTTGAAGCTTTCTATAAACAAATCTAGAGTATATTTATTGAGTCATTTATTTAGCGTGATTTCTTCAATTATCTAATTAATTATTGTTTAGCTCTAATTTTAACTAGAGAATAACTTTGTATGCACATTATTTGATAATTAAAATTTTTTTAATAGTCCGTGATTTTTTTTTCTACACTGAGAGTTTTTCATGTAAATTTTGACGTGCTTTTATCTTTCCTGCATTGTTAATTATTGATTATTATCTGTTTACTGTGAGCATATTGTGATATATTATTTTTGCGTTATTATATTTATCACTTTAGGTCCAATAGTTTCATGGGGGCTAAAGCTATTAAGACAAAAAAATTCTGATATTATATGTATTTTTAATAAAATTAAAAAAATTTTATCAATTCAGTTTTTTTTTGTTTTTGAGACTATAATTGATTGCTGAGAGAAAGTTTTTAGTAATCAATATTTGGAATATTTGTTTGTATAATTGAATAAAAAATTTGTTGAATGTAACTTAATTATGTATTTTAAAAAAATGTGATCAAAAGTATTACTAACTAAGTTATTGTACAACGTTTTCAAAATATAAAATCATATTAATAACAATAATAAAATTTTTAACAATTATAATTGGATACGGAAGTTTTATTTTTTAGTATTATTATGTTATTATTGTTGTGTTTTTTTATAATTTAATATATTTAAACTAAGTTCCCACTAAATAAAAATTCTAGCTCCACTAATACTCTTAAAAAATTGCATGAATCAATTAAATTGAATTTAAAAAAATATTACTTTTCATTATGTATAAATATCCAAAAGTCATCAGTAAATTTAAAATTATTGTTATTATTTGTAAAATATATATTGCATTTCACTTCTCATAATTAATTTTTAACTCCGAATACAAAGGTTTCATATTTATAAAGTCCGCATAGAGCTGCCAGCCATATCCCCTTAATTCTAGCTTGTTAGATAGAAAAGTGAATTGGGCACTTAATCATATAAGCAAAATGGTTTTTAGCGACAGAAATATGGTTGCAAAACATTATTTTATTGTTGCTAAATTTTTTACAATGACTTTCTGTTCTATCAATGATGGTGATAAAAGGTTAACGTAACAAATTATATGTTGACAGAGAGTCTTATTTATCTTTCTAATGAAATATAATAGTAAAAATAATAATTATGGAACTATTATTTTAAGTTATAATTCTCTCTTATTTTTATGCCATAACAAATATGATAATATATTTATAACGATTTTTTGTTGCATAAAAATTAGAAAATTTAATTAAGTAATGATATTGAAAACTCATTTCAAATTTAACAAGATTTGGCAATGTGAAATTCGTTAAGTGATAATTTTTTAAGTGAAATTTGTAAAGTTATTTATTAAAATATCTAATAAAAACGTTAATAAAAAATTCAAATCGATTGATTGATAAAATTAAATGAGAATATCAATAATATATAAAAATTTACTGAAAATGTTATTTACAATTTAAATTTGATTAATATTTGTTCAAATATAAAAATTTCATTAAAATTTTTAGTAAAAAAACTATCAAAAATATATAACAAATTTTAAAAATTTTTAAAATTTGCACATTTGATTTAAGTAATAAAACTTTTTAATCTATTAATTTGTTTTTTATTTTAATTTTTTTTAATCATTTAATAAAATATTTCACAATATCACCTAAAAAATTTCATCTAAATATTTTTCGATAGTTCTTGCCTATCCTACATTTATATATTTTTTTCTTTTTCAAGATTGTAGTTGAAAACCTGAAAAATAAAGATCCCAAACTCTCTGTTCGTCTAGAAATGAAAGATCAACACCATGTGATGATTGATACATAGCTTCTCCAATCCATGACCACTTTTAAGTGAAGAAAAAAACAATAGGCCACAAGATTTTCTATATAGAAATTTGGTCAAATGTCACACAAGAAACATTGAATTGCAATTTTAGGTTTGAGTTCTCAGTCTAAAGTCTGCTTCCTAAATTTCATGCTTCCTCGGTTCTACCTACCACTGCCAAGAACACACTGTTACGCCTGTTTTTCGCAGCCCGAATTGTCAATATTCAATACTTTACTTAAAGTTTCCATTCCATTTTTAAATTAACTAATTTTCTTTGTCTTTTAATAAAATTATATGTTTTATTTTATGAATTACATGTATCAGTAAAAATTACAGTCGTTAAAAAAAACTTTTTTAACATAAATTAAGTAAAAAATAAAAACAAATTAATCAAATTAATAATATTTAATTGAACAACATCCACATTTAATGAAACGTGAACTTGACACTTCAAGATTCAAAAGCCTCCTTTTGTAAATGAGAGACATACTTAAAGAGGGGAAAAAAGAGAATTTGAAGGAAAATTTGAAGCTCACAAAATTAGTTAGCTTGAAGTAAAAGTAGAAAAGAGCGAAAATTAAATTACATTCACTGCATTGGAGAAACCAAGCATGTTATTGATAACAATTGCATTCACCAGCAGACAACTATGATAATGACATAATAGGTTTCATAATCATAATTGTCAATATGTATAGATCCGTAGATTCATCATTAGAAATAAATTTTGAGAGTTGTTATTAATATTTTTTGTTGAGGTATTATTACTCACTTGACAAAATTTATCCTATTTAAAAAAGAGTTTTAAGATTGATTTAGATATATTTAAATAGTAAATTTTAATTCACGAAATCAGATTTTAAGTTTGAAAGTACAGTTACGTATGAAAAAAATTATAGCACCATCATAACACCCATTCAAAGAATGATACTAGTTAGATTTTAAGTTAACCAAGCATTAAAACATTTTTATAATTAGCCAAATAATTTAATTATAAAAAATTGATCCTAAAATTACTCTAATGTTTGATAGTAATTCAAGATAATTTCTTTACCTCAAAAGTATTAATAAAGATTAGTGTCCTACTATGAAAAGATTTCATCATCAAATTCATTTAAATTTTATTTTAAAAAATCAATAAAATCTTTCAATAATTTAATAAAACTTATTTTGATGCAGATCTTTTAATAGTTTAAAGATATTTTATTGTAAAATTATATATGAAATTTATTTTAAGAAAATTTATTAAACCATTCGATAATTTGATAAGATTTAATTCAAGATTTAAATTCTTTAATAATTTAATATGATTAAAAAATAATTTTTTTATATAAAAATTAGGCTATTATTTTGGATAATTATTTAATATTATATATAAATACTATTAAAATTTTTGTTAATTTTAATAATCAATTTATTTAATTGTTATTTTAATTGTTATGATTAAAAGATTTAATCTATTTGATTTTTGTTAATTAGCTTTAACGTAAATCTTTAAAAATCTAATTATCATACCTATTATTAATTTTTGAAATAATAATAAAAAAACCAATTAGATTTATAAATCATAATTATTATCTATATGGCTTTTTTGACTAATAATTATTTTAAAATTAATAAGAAAATAAGCTTTAAAATTAATATATTTAATCTATACAGTTAATAATATAGATAATAAAAATAGTTATTTAGTTATAACTAATTATTAAAAAATTGTATCAATTTATATAGGCTTATTTGAATTATTGATTTTCTATAAGCAATTATGTGCTTGCATAATAAACTTATTAAATTATTAATATTAAAATAAAAATTAAATAATTTATCTATTAAAATTAATAGATTCAATATATATTATCTTTAATTTATTTTATAATCAATATTAAAAATTAATAATAATAGGTATGAATTATTAATTATACTCATGACTTAATTGATTTATTAATTATTATAAATCCTTACAATTAATAAGGATTGAATGAATTTTAAATTGTTATAATTATTTTAATTATTTTAATTATTAAAATATATAATAACTATATATTATTAAATAATTTGATTAATATTTATATAATAATTTTTTTAGCTCTTACTAATAAACATATAATAGATCGATTAATTAATAAAATTAATCTATTAAGAATAATAAGCGCATTTGAAATAAAAGTAATATTAATCTATTTAATATTTTTATCGATATATAAATTAATAATTATTAATAATTTAAAATAATAGATATCTTGTATAAACGCCCTAATCAATACTATATAAATTAGTTTTATAGATATATTTAATAGATAAAATAGATATTGATTTGTAGTATTCTATAATAATACTAATATAGATTTAATAAATAATATGACTATAATTATTATTATATTAATAATTATTAGGGTTATAATTATTAATTTCAGATAAATTAAATTACATACAATTAATATATAATTGTTATATTAATAACAAATAATTAATAAATAGTCAACATAATTAAAATTATCCTAATTTAATTAATTAATAATACTATAATATTATTAATTAATATTATTAATTCAGTGGTTGGGAATATGAATTCTAGACTGAAAAATATGAAAATGATTAGGTTTTGAAAATAGTTATATTATTAAATTTATAATAATTATTAGAAATTAAATATTAAATATTTTAATATAATATTAAATTATTAAATATCTTATACCTAAATATTTATTTAACTATTAAATTAATATACAATATAATTATTCAATTCATTAGATATTAGTTACTTTATAAGAATTAGTTATTTTATAATAATTAATTATTAAAAAATTGTATTTATTAAAATAATTTATATATTTATTTATATATAATAATTCAGTTATAATATTTTTACTAGTTATTAACTGTATAGATTAACTTTTATTAATCTATTTGATTTAATTATATAAATAAATTAGATTTAATATTTAAAATTAATATATATTATAGTATTAAATATAACTACTAAAATTAATATTTAATTTTAATAATCTTAATTATTATATAACAATAATTCAATATTATTAGATTCTAATTGCTTATTTTACAGTGTAAAATAGTTTAGTGGAGTATATTTAATTCATTTAATTAAATAATGATATTTATATTAGAGTAAATTTATTTAATTATCTATTAAATTCAGTTAATTACTAAATTTATTTATCTTTATAAATTATATTATAACTAGTATAAATTAATAGTTAATTTATAAATAGTAATTCTTATGATTTGATTATATAACTTAGTATATTAATTATTATATATAATTCCATTTAAGCTTGTATTATATTATAATTATGTATGAATCATAATAATTATTTATTTTAAATATTATTTTATATATATTAATAAATAATTAATAATTATAAATAAATAAATATTATTGACTAAATCATAACTATTTAATATGAATAATTATCTAAAATTATAATAATTAAATTAAATAATTTTAATTTAAATATTAAATTATTAAAATGATTTATCTATTTATCAATTATTAATTTATTTAATAATTAATAACTATGTATCATAATAAAAAATATATAATAAAAATTAATAATTAATAATTAATATATATGGGAGCTTTTTATTGTTTAATAGATATAATAAAAATTATTATTATGCTGCTAGATAATATAATTGATAAGAACAATTATCAATATTATCCATTTGTTTTGTCATAAAACGATTGTTTTAGTTCATAAAAGTTTACCCAAAATAAAATAATACTACTTTGTTATTATCAATATTATAATATTGTAAATATATTAATTTAAAGTTATTAATAAATAGGAGATTTAAAAAATAAATCTGTTTATCGAATCAGTTCAAATAGTTATGACTATTTGAACAATTATATATTCCCAATCATTATAACCTTTTGTTTTGTCATAAAACAATTATTTATCTTCATACAAGCTTATTCGAAATAAAATAATACTAATATAGTAATACTATGAAATTTAATAACTGATAGATTTAAAAAATAAATTTGTTTACCAAACCAATTCAAATAGTTAAGGCTATATGAATAATTATCTATTTCAAATCATTATGAACTTTTGTGTTGTCGTAAAACAAATGTTTTTGTTCATATAAGTTTGTTCGAAATAAAATAATATTAATTTATTAATATTTCAAAAATTAATAAGAGATTTAATAAATAAATTATTTACCATACTAGTTCAATTAGTTATAACAATTTGAACATTTATTTATTTCAAATCGTACTAAATTAATAATTTGTTAATAAATTTGAATTGTACCTTTTGTAATTTAAACTTATTAAAAGTTTTTTTAATTGAAATGTCATAAAACAATAGCTAAATAATTAGAAAAATATTACCTTTTAAATCTCTTAGTTATTAATTTTTATATTTGAAATCTTATAATTCAAATATTTATAACTATTTGAATATTATTCTTATTTAATTTTAAATTTGTTTAATTTAAAAATTAAATATTTAATTTCAAATCTATTCTAAAGTAAAAATATTTAAAGATTCGTTTTGTCATAAACCAATTGTTTTTGTTAATATAAGTTTGTTTGAAATAAAATAATATTTTTTTATTAATATTTAAAAAATAAATCTGTAAGAGATTTAAAAAGAAAATCTGTTTCCCAAACCATTTCAAATAGTTTTGACTATTTCAATATTATTTATTTCAAATCATTATAACCTTTTATTTTATCATCAAACAATTGGTTCTGTTCATACTATTTTATTTAGAATAAAATAATACTAATTTAATAATATTTCGAAACTTAATAACCAAGAAAATTAAAAAATAAATCTAATTGTAGAACCAGTTCAAATAGTTAAGACTCTATGAATGATTATTTATTTCAAATCGTTATGAACTTTTCTTTTAATGTAAAACAATTGTTTTGTTCGTACAAATTTATTTGGATTAAAATAACACTAATTTAATAATATTTTGAATTAATAATAATTAATAAGTAAGAGATTTAAAAAATAAATTTGTTTAAATTATTATTATAACTTATAATAAAATAACTTAATTACTATTAATAATATTTAATTATAATGAATATATAATTGTTTCGAATTCATAATACTATTAAAATTTAATAAAATTAATAAATAATATAATATAATCCAAATTATTAATGAATAAGTTGTAATAGATAATCAATATAATATTAACTAAATGAATATAATATTAAATTATAATATTTAATTCATAATACGAATATTTATTAATTATAAATATAGAGACTCGTACCTAATATAATTTCTATTTAATAAATTATATTAAATACTATAAAAGAATATTATTTTAATAGTTATAACAAATAAATTTAAATAAATATATTTGTAACTAATTACAAAAGGTAAAACTAATACTATTATGTAATTTAATTTATTAATTAAATACTTATTAATTATAATTATAATATTATAATTGTTAGCTTTATAGGTGAGATGGTGATCCAAGAAGGGAGTGAATTGGATCTCTCCAAATTCTTTTCAAACAAATTATTTCAATATAATTGAATGGAAATGAAAACAATAAGCACTTTTGATGAAAATATAATGCAAACAATAACAATTAATGAACCTAAAATCAAATATAAATAACAATAAATTTTAAAGAGATAGGGATAGAGAAATCAAACACAATGATTTATAAAGGTTCGGTCCTTTTTCACAAGCCACCTACATCATCTTTCTTGGTTGTCCACACTAAGGCTTCAATCCACTAATTGAAGAAAAATTCTTACAAGATACAAACTTATCTTGTACTAAATCTCTATCTTTTTCTCAGGGCTTAGATAGCAACGTCTACCCTTACAATATCAAGAGGATACCTCACCTCTTATTCTCTTCCACCCTTGTATATCAAAGGTAATTTTGCAAACAATAGAACAACCTTTCTAAGGCTAAATGTTTGCTAAGTTTGTGTACAAAAAAATGATGAATGAACAACAAATATAATTTGGATACAATAAATATAAAGATATAGACTTTAAAGCTCTAAAAACTCTTGATTCTTTGAGAGAATGAAAATATGGTTGATTGGCTCTTGCTCTCTTGATTCATCAACCTTCTTGGTGTGTTGGAGTGCCCAATTTATAGAACAATTGAAGAAGTAGCCGTTGGGGAAGCTTGGGAAGAAGAAATAGCCATTGGAAGCATGAAAAACTAGCTGTTGGAGTGATTTTGCCCAGACCGATCGATCCCCTTGCTTGATGGGATTGATTGGTACATGTTTTAAGCTAATTTTCCCTTTGAAAAAGCCTAATCGATCTATCCCTTTATGTAAAGGATCGATTGGTTTAAGTTTTAAGCCAATTTTCCCCTTTGAAAATGCCTAACTGATCAATCTCTTTATGTAAGGGATCGATTGGTTCAAGTTTTAAGCCAATTTTCCCTTTGAAAATGCCTAACTGATCAATCCCTTTATGTCGGGGATCGATTGGTTAAGTGGGTGATCGATCCCTTCTTCATGTTTTTGACCTAAAGAGCTTTCTGTATAAAAGCAATCGATCCTTTCTAGAAGGGATCGATCCTGTCCATGCTGGGTGGTAGTCTCCTGTTTTGCACTCTACTTACTAATTTGATCATATCTTGAGTTATACAAATCCAAATTAGAAACCGTTTTAAGATTTAGAAACAAGACTTAAAGGGCTTTCTATTCATGTAAATTTTATCACCTAATTTACTATGTACGAATTATAGTGAATTTTCAAATCTACCTCTTTCGCAGTTTTTAGACAACTGCAGAGTGTCTAGTAAAAATTCAAAATCTTTTCTTAGAAAATTTGGATTTTGATTTTGTTTAATCCATTAGAAAGTAAACTCAAAGAGCTTTCCAACCCTATAAAATTCAAATATTAAAACTTTGTGAATTAATACAAAAAAATAAAATAATTTCAATGTTAGAAAACTTTGTTCTTGTAAAACAGCTTTCTTAAGTAAATCTATTGCACAAAACCAATATTATTAAAATTGTATTAAGTCCAAAATGAATAAATTCACTTTAAAAATAATAATTGGACTTTCATTTAAGCTCAAATAAATAATCTTTAAAGATATACTTGGTTTGAGAAATATGAACCAAGAAAGGTTTGTTTAAACTTTGAAAATCATATTATTTTTTTTAGTACTAAAATATAAAATTTAAAAACATGTACTAAATAAATCTTTTTCAAAATCTTGATCAAGCTTATTTACCTTAATGTTTTGTCATTTCAAAATAAGGATCAATTCAAGGCTAACAATAATTATTAATATACAAATTACTAAAAATTAATCTTAAACTAATTAGTTATATTTTATATTAATATTTATAAAATAAATTATTTATTTAATAATATTTATTTTGAAAAATAAATTCGAATAATGTTACAAATATACAATTAATTTTGACTAATTAATTAAATTATTAATTAATTTATTACCAAGTTATTTAATTTTAAGATTAAATTATTTGAGATAATTAATATCAATTAATTATTATTTAATTAATAATAATTAATTTATTATTATATTATTATAAACAAAATTTATAATATTAACAATTCTAATGATTTTAGCTAATAAATATAATTATTATAATACTTACTATATATAATTAATTAATAAATAAATAATTATAAATTATTAATAAATTTTAAAGAATATAATTATTTAAGTTATATAATATTAATATATTATAATTTTAACATATCGTAAAATATGTTAATAACTATACTAATAGTTATATGTGAATAATTTTAAATTTTATTATATTAATAAATATCATTATTAATTATTGTTAATAAAAAATATTAATTAATAAATTAGTTAAGTTTTAAATAATATATATTATTTAATATATAATTATAATATTTTATAAACTTAATTTTTAAATTTGTTATAAATTATATATTCATTAAATTATAATACATTTATAAGTATAATTATTTAATTCTCAAAGTATATTAATAAATTTATAATGTTTCTATTTAATTAAACTAATATTTATAACTATTAGTTGATTAATATAAATATTATATAATTAATTTAGTTATATAGCAAGTAAAATTAATAGTTAAGTATTATAGTTTATAGTTTAAATAGAAAATTATTTAATTAAATTTTATTTAATTGTTTCTTAAATTAAAATCTTAACATAATTATTTAATGATAGTTGTTAGTAATTAACTATTAGTTAATAATCTCTATTTATTTATTAATATTAAATTTAATTAATTTAAGTAATATAATAATTAATAATTACTTAAAATAAATTTTAACTAATTTATTCTTTTAATAATGATAAACTAATAATATTAATTATATATATAATAATATATATCGTATTAGTTGCTTGATTACAAATATATTAATTTATAAAGTTAAATATTAAAGTTATTTAAAAAAAATTATTAGTTAATATTTATTGTAATATGTATAATATTATTTATAGATTAATATAATAAATAAAATTGATTTAATATATTAATAAAGTTTTAAAATATTTGATTATTATAAGTATTTTTAATTATTATAATTATAACTAAGAATTATATATTTTAATCTATTTGATAATAATAATTAAGTAAAAATCTTGGAGCTTAGCTAATGGATAATATGCATCCATTCAACCATGTTCTTAGTATCAGTAACCTCTGAAACCAAGCTAAGATTAGAATCACATATCGGTGCTTGAATATGATCCCAACTCCGATCCCCATATAGAGGATCCATAGAGGTAAATGGACCAAGAACACCATGAATTGTTAAGGGCCCTTCAAGAAAAATATCCGGATGGGAAACCAACACATGATTGATCTCTGCCACTCTTTCTTTCGCATCAACCTTCGTTATAGCCACATTCTTTCCATGAAGAAGGGTAGGAAGGCAACCACCTTGGTGCTTCTTCAAGAGATCATTCATGGAAAGCTGAAGAGGAGAGG
>NW_019167980.1:0-44700 GCF_002303985.1 Durio zibethinus | reverse complement strand
TAGAGATAAACCCCAGTAGATCTTGTATGTGAACGGAGCAGAATGATCCACCAAAACCCAGAGCAACCGAGCAACTCTTCCAAGCACTCTCTCCAAAAATCTGCAATAATTGTGCCGATTTACGTACAGGCTCGTGAAGAACTTTGAAGCTACTGGCATTGCACCTTCGCCTAGCTTGAATCTATCTATTCTTTTCCCCCACCCTTGAAGATGTAGGGTTTTCAAGAGAAAGTTCTTAGGCTCTCCATTCATGCAGAAAAGCCGGAGCACTGGGTACAAAATTTCGAACAAAAAACCTGAGCAAATTATCAAACATATCAAAGCAGTGCTCAGAACAATTTCAAATCATGAGCCATAATTGACCCAATGGTAATGGATTTTCAACATAAAACAACTTACCAAACCTCTTTTTTACAATTCAGCTACGAAGCACTGGACAGGCAAAACAGTACAATAACACGTGGACACGGTAATTTTTAAAAAACTAAAGATATGAGTATGTAGGACACGACACACGGTAATAAAAAATATTTTATATATTTCTTATATTAAAATATGCAAATAAACATGATCTAAAATAAGTTTCATTATCCATATTATTCGCCCAAATAAAAGCCCTTTCTTAATGGGTCCATTCTTCATTCATGGCCCAATAGAAAAGTAAGAAATCATATTTAATAACTAACAACTAAAGAAAGCCAAAAAGACAAACAGATAAAGAGAAATTGAATATCTCTGGATATTTCTCAATCTTCCCTTTATGACTTTGACATCTCCTCTATCCTTCATTCTTTAACTTCAACAAATTAACAGTCTTCGGTTTATGGCGTTATCATCTTCCTCCATCTTTCATCTTCTCAACTTTCAACAAAATTAAAGGTGATGCTTAATCTATATATGAAATTTATCACTTGTTTGTTTTATACTTCTGATTTATTTCTCGACTGACTTTACAATTCTCACTTCTTTAGAGAAAATTTAAGCAAAAAAACTTTCCATGCCGTCCTTGCATCCCTTGTCGTGTCATTTTTTTTTTGTTTGGTTATGTCAAGGACATCTGACACATATTTCGCCACGTCGATGTCATGTCTGTGTCGACTGGCCCCATGTCATTTTTCCTTGACAATCAGCTATTTCTCTATTCATATAAAAATTCGTTCAGGTTTGGCTGAAGTTCACCTAATCAAAGTTCTCCGACTTGGATCAAGGTATTTAGTATTAAATGATGTTTGCCCACATTCAATTAAGTTCAGAGTTGCTAGTCCTTGTATTCTTGGTTCAAGCTTTCCATCCATCACCAATTAATTATAGTTGATGCTCAACACATGATCATAATCAATAATAAATGTCAATGTCATAGTTTTAATTTACACATATGCAATAATAATTCATTATCACCAAAGCAGGGTCTTACTTCATACTATGAGGTGAGAACTTACCTGATCATTAGTTCAAAATTCCTCAGATGCATGGTCATAGCGCAATGTACCAACTGGTTGCCTCGAAAATACACCAAGACCTCCTAAGAGCTTCCCATGCTTCACCACCATGAGGTGCGCTCAAAAGGTTTCTACCTGATGAAGTCGGAGTTACCAAAACCTGAACCCCCATCAGGAAGTACGTGGTCATAATTGTCTAACCCCCTCTTGTGAGACCAATAGAGAGCTCACGATTGACCTCTCATCAAATGATCTTTGCCCTCATCTATGTTAAGCCTTGGCTTATCAAGAAGGCGCGAAGAATCATAATCATCCATTTTGGAGATTGAGCAAGTTGAGCTCACATTTCTATGTTCCACCACTTTATCCCATACATTTCTTTGTCTTTAATGCACAAACAAAAGTTCAAGTTTCAGAGATAGATCTACAGTTCAAAAAAAAAAAAAAAACAAGAATTAGAGCCCCAAATATTTTGTATATAACAACAAAGCATAAACCCCAGAATAGCAAAAACATGCTAATATAGGAACTGAAATGCTAAGACTACTTATAAAGCTGATGAAATAAAAGCCTTGCCTTGTTATCCATTCAACAACCCTTTTCCTTTGTAAAGGAGAAAAAAAAGATAAATTTAAAACCAACAACTTTTACTCATACATTACCAATGGTTGAAGGATAAGACGAAATTTTCCAACAACTAACGTCAATCATCATCATTATATTTTATATATATATATGTAATTTTCTATTTACAATTTTTAAAAAATTATTTATTTTGTAAATTTTTAAGAAATTTAGTGCATTATATTTGGCTATAAGAAAAAATAAATCAAGATAAAAAAAAAAGGAATAGATCAAGATACATACCAAGAAAAACCAACAGAGTGTACAAAAAAGGAAACAAAAGAAATAATAGAAATCAAGCCGGCTAAAAAAAAAGAAAACCCAGCTCTGAAACTCAAGCTAAGACATCAACAAATTAATCAAAACACCTAGACACCGAAAAAGAAAGAAAGAGCTTTATATAAATAAAAAGGCAACCCTTAGAAAGCAAAAATCGAAGAAAGTGAATTCTCCGGTAACCTCAAGAGAGAATAACGACCGACGATTTCGTCGGAATGGTCGAAAGAATAAAAAGAGAAATAAGAGGAAGAAGAGCAAAGAAAATTTAGAAGATCGTGGGATATGATATTTTATAGAGTGAGAGAAAAAAGACTTTAAAAAAAAATAAAAACAAAAACTTATTGTATAACAATTCTAAGCCTATTTCAAAAATCAAGCCAATGAACTCAAAAGAAAAAAAAAAAAAACTTAGAGACCTACCTAGAATTGCTACTAAAATTAAACCAGGTGTTATTGATGGAGAATAGCTACTATTGCCATTAGCTTAAAAGGGACATTGTTAGCTAGAGTAAAGATTGTTGAATCGAACTCCAGATAGGGAAAGGAAGAAAATTTTAAAGATGAAAGCTCAAAATAGTAAGAAAGAAAGGAAATGGTTTGTTGAGAATCTAAGAGGGCTTTAGAAGAGGAAAGATAGGGACACCTGGATTTGGAGAAGGATTGAGAGAGTGGGAATGAAAAGGAAATAGATAGAAATGGGCATATGAATGTTAGAATATTAAATGAGTATGAATAGTGTTGTTAAGGATTTATATATATAAGGATAAATTTTTAATTTTTAATTAAATAGTAAAAAAATATATTAAAATAAAAAAGCTCGATTAGGTTCACAGCTATTTAAATCAAATATTATGATACTGAATTTGGCTCGATTGATAAATCGAGTTACTCGAGCTTGAGCTTAACTCAATAGAATGTATCATTTATTACCTTTAATTGTAGAATGATCATATATATATATATATATAAAGAGATAACTTATATTCAGTGTAAAATTGTTTAGTTTTATATTTTTAATGATTGATTTAATAGATCTAAAATATTATATTAAACTCTTTTTCTATTTTTGACTTATCTCTCTCATCCATTTAGAAATATCAATTTACGCGTTCTTGATAGGAAACTTGACTTTTACCCTAATGGAAACATAATGAGTATTAAATTTTGGGATAAGATGGAAATATATATGATTTTAAATTTTTTATCAAATACGAGAATAGAGAGGATAATATAGTGCATATTCTGTATCCGGTATCTATATATTTATATTTAGTAAATAAATTTTATTAAATAATATAAAATTTTATTTTAGATAATTAAAATTAATATATTTCTATTTAAAAATATATATTAATATGTTTATAAAAAATTACATAAATGTGAAAATTTTAAAAATAAAAAAAAAAGCAAAATATAGAATTTGGTTTTTATTTTTTTAGAAAAGTTACAGTTACAAGATCACCCACACTCTTTAAATATATACGAGCATGAGATGAAGATATATTTGAAATACCTATTAGATAAAAATATTAAAATTGGTATAATATAAAAATTTGAGGATGAAGATAGGAAATGGTATACTCGTCTCGTATTATACCCATTGATATTCTTACACATCCATTAAATTTGTTGAAATCAATTATTAAAAAACAAAATTAAAAATTTTACTTGGTGATTGCTTCTTTATATAAACACTATTATATGAGAAAGAAACGGTTCCGATTGAAATATAAACACTATTATACGAGAAAGAACAGTTCCAATTGAAAATACTGTGTTGAAATAAAGCCAAAAGGGCAAAATTAGACTGATAACTCCACAAACATGAAATTTCAAATTGATTTAATTTCCAATTGGTATTATACAATTAGCTAGTGGTTTTTTGTTGATATTTTATATTTTGTAGGAACAAATAAATATGCCTTAGGATAAAATGTTTCAGATAATTACTTCAGACGTATCTACTGATCTGTTCGATTTATCCTCAATCGAAGAGACAATTTGGTGTCATGTTTAGATATTTGTCTGAAAAATTAAAACATTGGTTTTTAATATTATTAGATTGCCATCACTTTCACTATATTGTTCAATACCAATCAATAACACTATTATCTTGACTTCTATTCGAAACTATATATATCCACTATGCCTGGATTTTATTTTGCTTCATCTTTCTCTTCAAATTGTATTATTGTCCAACTTCAATTTTTATTGTTAAAATAACAATAAGGAACAGAAAAATTAATCACTAGACAACAAATAAGACATGTGAAAGGGACTTGGATCCATTCCAGACCCAGACTAATCTTTTATGATCAACTTCATTAAATATGAGGCAGATGGATTAAGGGGGTTTTTAAAGATACTTTGTTTGTATTCCTCTCCAATGTTAAAAAAAAAATTAGAGATGATTTTGAATGACCCAAGAAGAAAATATAAAGAAAAATTATGGATCGAAATTGTCATCAAAATCCATATAATTCTAAATGCTAACCATAATGAAACAATTAAGTTTTTTCCTAGTTACATTAGTCGCTAATTAATCCAATCCAAGTGACGAGGCAAACGTCCACCTTCTTCTTAGACTATATGTGAGCTTATGCATATATTTCAAAAATCTATGCTTTAGTATATTTTTTGATCTTATTGTCCTTTTTGAAGTCCTGATACCAATTGGAAATTGTTAGTAAAATACAATTAAATTATTCTCTCAATCATGTAAAACTGTTTAAAAAGTACAACCTAAAGAGCCAAAAATAAAATAAAGATAAATGTTATTTATGCATTAGTATTAGCTCTCAAACATTTCCACCTAAAAAGTATTAATATATATAATCTACCAATTTAATCATTCTCTAATTATGCATGATTAAATTCAATGACGATGCTCAACAAGGAGTGAAATTGTCAGAGTTGCGACACCAATCATAATTTCCCCCAACCATTAACTGCTGTAAGAACTGTGCCTTGTTCAATTCCTGATCAGCAACATAATGCCATAAACAAGTAGATTTTTGAATGCTCAGCTCCTCCACTCTAACCTCTGTTTTTTTCAAGTCATTAAGTGCCATCGCATATTCCAGCAGTTCCACCAGACTCATGTTCTCAATTGGCTAATCCAATCAAAACACATCACTAATATCTTTTTTAACTTCTTTCTGCTTTATCCATGAATAATTACCCTAAGCAGATGACTCGACTAGATATCGATCAAGAACTACTTCCACATTATCGTTGGTGTATACTCTTCCAGATTTTGATAATGTGAGGATACCAACTTCTACCCCCGCACAATGTGGAAAGTTCTTTAGCTTTATTGAACAACCCTCTTCTACGTTTGGAGAAAGTGACTTGACGCTTGCTTTTGTCTTCCAGTTTCTTGATTTCAATTCGCTGACGACCTCGGCTACTTCTTATTTTCTTCGCCTCTGTTGCATTTGATATCAATACATTATCCTTCATAGTGAGAAAACAGAAGATCAGCCAAGACACCAAAATTTGTACAGCAATTTTACGTGTCTTTAGGGGTTGATAAACAAAGGCTGAGTGCATGGGTTTATTTATACAGATTTAACCAAGTAATAACCTAACTTGTATAATAAGAAATAACTTAGGTGATGTGACCGACTTGCCACTTTAATATCTTTTTATAATGAGTACTGCTAATTTAAAGATATTGAATGAGATTTTTTTTCTTTTTTTTAGAAAAATTATAAAGAGTAGTTACCCTATGAATTACATTTATGAATAGAAAAGATTTGCAAAATTGTATTGTTTTTTAAATCTTTGTATTTTATTTTTACTTTTGAAAAAGTTTCATGTATTTTATTATAAACAAAAAGCCTAATTTTAAAAAAGAAATCATTTGGCCCAACTTATGAAAAAATTTATGAATTTTAAAAATTTTAACTTATGTGAAAATCAAATATGAGTTTTTAGATGAAATTATAAATCGAAACTTTTCAAGAAGTATAATTTATAAAAAGAATATTTAATAAATATTTTTTACATTCTCACTATTTACAAAATTATAAAGAAGATTATATATTTTTAGATTTTTTTCCATTTATTATTGAATTCATTTGTTTTTATTATAATTAATAAAAATATATTTTATCTTATTATTATTTTCACTAAAAACTTGTGATTTAATTTAACAAAATTGACTATTTATTTTTTATTTATAAAAATATACAAAATTATTATCAAATAATTTTTTCAATATCTCACCATACTTTGTATTAAGTTTGCTAATGCTATTTTAGCTTTTTTTTTTACAGTATTTTTAGAACAGGTCTACTCTAGTAGACCAATGTAAAGGAAGTTAATAGTGTTGATCAATTTACACCAGTTAAAATTTTTTAATTTTACATATTTTTCTAACCATTATTTTAATAGATGAGATTAACTCACTTTTTCTCCTTTTGACTTATCTCTACCATTTTTGGGATCTATTGAAATAAATAGTTAAAAAATATGTAAAACTAAAAGGTTTTACATTGATGTAAACTGATCCTTCTCTATATTTATAGAGAAAAGTGAGGGGAGGGATTCACTTGCACTAATGGATCAAAATGGTTAAGTGTAAGTGTTATAAATTTAATTTTGATCCAATGATAAAAAAATGCATAACTCTTACACTAGTATAAGTGGATATTCTTTTTCATATATACATATATATATATATGATAAAGTAAGGGAAAGATAAATGGATCAAAGGCAATGGATAAGAAAGAAAAAATATTTTAGTAGTTATGAAAATTTTTTTTTCATTTTAATGTTAATTGAGATATTAGGGGATTAGAATTTAAACTTTCAAATTGAAAATCTTAAGTTCAAATTTATGGAAGGAAAGGATGATATTTATGTTAGAAAAAAATATAAAAGTAAAAGTTTATAAGAAAAAAAACTTTTTGATAAACGTCTTGACAACTTGTTAACTTATTGTAACCTCTTTGTTATGTAGTTGGAGTTGAACAATATGTCCTTCAAATACAAATGAAATAACTTCAAGGAGTGTTACATATGCCACTTCCCTAAGACTTATTTCACCTTAACTAGTTATAGTATGCAATAAGGGTGAACCAAAATGCCTTCAAGATATAATGAAGCCTTCTTTATTCTTACTTTGTAGTAGTAAAGTATACCACTAAATACTCTTGGGTAAGAATGGAAATACCTTGTCTTTAACAAAGATTTTTATAGCAAACAATGTTAAAGAAACTTACTTTAATTGAGAAAAAATTAAGAGAAAAAACAGAGTTAATTCTAAATTGAATTGTATGTCCAAATGAACTTACATCAATCTCTATTTCTAGAGATTGAATCATAAGGTTGTGACTTCTTTATTGTAATATTCTAATTAAAAATCACTTCTTTTTGGTTAGAAATATATCTCTTTGAAATATTATAGACATATGTGTTCATTTGAATAATTAAACTTTCATACAAAGAAAACCATTTTCACGTTTCTGAATATTGTAAATTTTCATGCAAAGTAGTTGACTCCATTAAGAAAGCAATCAACTATTTCTTTGTATTTTAATTTCCAGAATGCTTTTTGAAGTAGGCTAGTCGATTCTTTTATAAAGTAGTCCACTATTTTCACCTTACAGAACGTTTTTTTATGCGTGAGTAGTTGGCTACTTCATATAGCAACTAACTTCTTTCAAATCTTAGAAAGGTTCCACATTTGACCTCTTATAGAGCAGTTGATTCCTTTTCAATGATAATTGACTACTATATACTTAGACCATTTTTCTAGAAAACTATCAGCCAATGACAATTGACATTACAAGAGAATAGATCTTTGGTAGCATTTTTTTCTATTTTTAGCAGCGTTTATAAATTACTGCTAAACAATTCATGGTGTTGTCAAAAATGTCACTTAAAGTATTGACTATATTTGCATTAGAGAAAATAGCAGCATTTTCCCTTAAAACATTGCTAACTTAGCGGCATTTGTGTACACCACTAAATTTAGTGTTGTTTATGCAGACAAAACACTGCTAAATATAGAAATTAGTGTATTTATGTCCAAAAATGCCCTTTTTTGGATACAAACACCGCTAAATGCGCAAATTAGCGAGTTTTTAGATACAAACGCCACTAATTTCTATAATTTGTGGCGTTTGTATTTCAAAAAATGCCACAATAATGAAAATTGTGCTTTTTTATATTTCTTCAATATTTACTACTATAATTAAATAAAAATTGAAAGAAATAAAAATGATTTTTGTAAATGAATATTATAAATATTTAATATCTAAATACATAATTTGTTCCAATACATATTGTTATTTACATCTATTTTTCTAAAAATATAGAAGTAGATAGGAAAAAATGTAAGCAAAAGAATACATCAAACTCTTGATCACATAATATTGAACAATTTTAAAGAAAAACTTTATCTTGATATCTCTATTATCTTGCTCACAAGCTCTGAAAGGCACACATTGTCTCTACAGCTATCTTGAGCTCTAACTTTCATGAAGTCAAATGAATTTCAAGGGGGAGATAATAAGTGCTAATGAATACAAATCAAGTAACAAAAGAGAACCCAGGAGTTAATAAGAGCATCATCACTTTTACGAGGTGCTTTGTATTATGCTTCATTTGGAGGATTAAACCCAAAAGCTATCATAAAAGGACCATCAATAACTAAATTTGCCCATAAAAGTTGCAACAAGTATCTACATTCTAGTAACCCAAGAGCAAACAGTCAAGAATATGGATATTACTTCTCAACATTTGATGATATCATGTATTTGTGAATTTAGGAAATAAATAAATAAGGCATATCTTAATTGCTCAGAGTAAAGTACAAGATCAAATTAACATGCCTTATGAAAGCTTTTATGTTATCATAAATTGGGCGACCCTTAGCAACAACTAGAACAATGGTGAATGCATTTTTGCCAAGAAAATGCCTAGAATAATCAATAACAAATAATCTGTGCCTAGACCCAAAAAAAGGCTAAAGGACAAATCGAACTAACAACCTTATGGTAAACATCTGTACGATCCAAATGATTTGATAAGCTTAATATTAAATGAATTTTTGAAAAAAATAAATTTCATAAGTCAAAAATTTTTTTGTTTACATATTAAAGGCGTTTCTTGTAGACAACACCTTCATTAATCTTATATAATTTTTTATGACGTGATTATTGAAGGCGTTGTCTATCAAAAATATGCCTTAACTATTCATTGAAACTTTTAATAAAAAATATTCAAGGTGTTTTAGTCGAGAAACGCCTCTAATATCAAGTCTTGGATGGCATTTTTAGTAACAACATCGTTATTTGAATATTTAGTGGGCGTTTCGATAATAAACACTTTGAAGTTTTATAAAAACACGGAAGCTAGCAACATTTGTAAGTGAAAGGCCACTATAAAACTACTGCTAATACTCCATTTTGCTGTAGTGTTAGGTATCTTTAAATAGTAGATTTTGATCTAGGAAACCAGAGTTTAGGTTCGAGAGTATGGTAACACGTGGAGAAAGGTTATAGCACTCCCACAGCGCCCATCTAAAAAATTGTACCAGTTGGATTTTAGATTATCCAAGCATTGATCATATTTATGATTTACCAGATAATTTAATATTAAAAATATATCTTAAAATTATTCCAATAGTTTGGTAGCAATTTAAGATAATTCTCTTACCTCATGAGTATTCATGGATACTAGTGTCCCACTTTGAAAAGGCTTCGTCGTCAAATTTATTAATGTACTTTTATTAAAAAAAATTAGTAAAATCTCCTAATAGTTTTGTACGACTTATTTTGAGACAGATCTCTCAATAGTTTGGTGAGATTTTATTGTAAAAAGATTTGTAAAAATTTTGCCAAATTTATTAAGTCTCCTAATAGTTTGGTAAGACTTAATTTAAAAAGTAATCCTTTAATCGCTTGGAGGATGAAAATATTTTTTATTTTTTTTAAACTGATTTTATGAAATTTTTCAATAGTTTGGTGGATTTTGTAAAATTCAAATCCATAAAAATTCTCCAATAGTTTGGAATGATTCATGAATTTATTTTGAAATATTTTTATTTTTACTTTTTTTGTAAATAAGTAAAATGAAAACTCATAAAGAAAAAAATCACAACAATAAGTAATGTATTTTTTTCAATTTAAAATAAGAAATAATAAGAGTAAATAAAAATAAACAAAATAACATAAATAAAATAAGAAAAATAAAGTCAAAACAGAAAATGGAGTGAAACACACAGATTTAGATGCCTCAAATTTCAAGCTTTTCTTCAAAAGTATTTTAGTATGCCTCTCTTTCTAAAATGATTATTCTTTTATCTTCTCTCTAACTAATTCTTCAGAAATTAACAAATAAATCTCAAAAGCTGATAAAGAATTTTCAAAAAACCCAACAAATTATCTAGAAAGCTAAAACCAAGAATCCCTAAAATACAGAAGCTTACAGAAATTCAAACTCAAAAACACCAAATCTCAATTCTAGAAAATTGAAACAAATCAAATCCAGAACCTAAAACCTCTTAGTTACTAAACAAAATTTTCTCTTTTCTCCCAAGAGTTTCTACATAATCTCTTTTTCTCTCTATCCCCATTTGCTTTGATCATAGATTTATATAGGAATTTATACTCAATCAATTTCCCTTAAATCTTTGATTTTATTTTATTTTCGTTTCAATGAAAATTGATTCTGAAATCAAATTCCAAAATCTCTCCCTATCAACTTAATGTGAATTGATTATAGAATTAAATTTCGACAATCTCTCCACATCATTTTTAATGCCAATTGATTCTGGAATTAAATCTAAAAAATCTTTCAATTACGATTGAAGCTTAATTTTTAAAAAAAATTTTTCGGACAAAATGATGTGTCTATATAAAGTGCATAACGCAAATTAACTTCTTAAGTATTTCATCGGCATAAGTCATCAAGTAAGAAGAAAATTTTGAAGAATGCAGAAAGATCCATTTTTATATAAAAAAAAATAGAGAAAAGGATAGCTAAAAAGATTTATAGGGAAGCATGAATGCAACCACATTAATAGAATAATAAAAAATTGCTTGCCTAAATTGACAATCAATAGACAGATATGATTCTTAATTCAGATACGAATCATGTCCTTGATGAATATGTAACACCTTCAATTCCGCGTTAGAAATTTGTAAGGATCTACAGAAAATATATAAAGACTTAAGTGAAACAATACTTACAAGCCACTTTTTGTGGACAAAAACTGAGAAACCCATTTGGCTAAAACATACAATACCCCATAAGTCGTGTCATCATTATAGAATCACATAAAGAACATGTTTGTCTCAAACATTAAAAATGAGTCTATTAACAAATATTTCCTAGAACTAACCAGATGAGGACGAAGGAAGACCTTCACTAATATTTCACTTACAATCAATATATGGATCCGGTCCACCAAAAGAACCATTTTCTTAAATCGTTTCATTTCTAAAGCATATAATTGGACTTAGAATAATAAACTAACGAGAATCAGAAGTTGTATCACTGCCACCATCTAAGCCACATTGTTCTTGTCTATTCTATCATGTGACAGCCTAGCAAACAATGCTACACAAACTATTAAAATTATTTATCTGTAGCTCCTTTTCCACTGGTCATCCCACATCTGCCATGAAATGTCATTCAAAACTTTATTATACGGGAATATTACAGCACTTTTGAGATCTTGCGATCAATTTTTACCTGGGATATTAGTATCATATCCATGAAAGTAAAAAAGACAAACACAAACTAACTAGATCCTACAATTTCTTAGCAACAATACGGTATTGATATATTTGGTTCCACTTTATGGTGGAGATGGAAAAGCTGAAGTGGACCATACTTTGTCTGTCATTAGCCACCTATGGTCCCACCAGATGGTGGGCCATATGCTCAAGATGATCCTACGGTAAAAACTCAAGCTGGAACCTTATAGCTTTTCATACAAAGTTAATAGAAATAGACATGGGCCCAAAGCCGAAGAACTCATTTATGTTCAGTACAGCATGATTTGGTTCTCAGAAGTCAGAATTATTAAAATCAGATTATATCTAATAAGATTCTCCCAGAACTATTTTATTTGTACCAGATAACGTTACTCCTGTACAGTTACGCAAGGCCAAAAAAGCGATTGAGGCGTACACTGTATTGTTGGTAAACTATGACGATTTCACACAAATATTCATATAATATTAATGGTATGAAAAAAATTGAATTTATTTGCTTGAATGACTTCCCAAGCCATTAGGAGATTGGCTATAAAATCAATAGTAAGTTGGTCAAAACAAACATATAAATTACATCAGTTGAATCATCAATATAAACTACATCATGTTTGGAGAAACAACATACTACTAAATTAAAATCGAGGATCGAGATTTCTAAAGGTGATGCTGCTCCATTCTCTGTCACAAAGCTGTAATAATAAATTACTATTGGCCATTATTTGTTCCATTAATAATCCATCTTATACCCTAATTCCAATTTTCATAAAGTTTGAAATTTTAAGTTTCTCAAATGCTTTGCATGTCTCACATTAAAATAACTATAAGATTGGCAAGGAAACTTACGTATATAAGCAGGTGAGTACACATATGAACAAAATAAAGAGAAAGATTAAGATTAGAAAATAGCTTACCATTCCTCTCAAAGCTCAAATATGCTTCCTGCATAAGTTAAAACTTTTAAAATTCATAATTTTTCATAAGTTGAGCCAAATGATTTCTTTTTTAAAAATTAAGCTTTTTGTTTGTAATAAAATACATGAAACTTTTTTAAAGAGTAAAATAAAATATAAAGATTGAAGAATAATACAAATTCGTAAATCTTTTCTATTCATAAAATTTAAATGTATAGGGTAACTAATCTTTATAATTTTTCTAAAAAAAATAATCTCACTCAATATCTTTAAAATAGCATTACTCATTATAAAAGGAAATTAAAGTGGTAAGTCGGTTACATAGCTAAATTATTTCTCGTTATGCAAGTTAGGTTATTACTTGGTTAAACCTGTATAAATAAATCCATGAGCTCAGTCTTTGTTTATCAACCACTAAAGACGCATAGAAATGCTGTACAAATTTTGGTGTCCTTGGTTGATTTTCTGTTTTCTCACCATGGAGGATAATGTATTAATGTCAAACGCAACAGAGGCGAAAAAAACAAGAAGCAGCCGAGGTCGTCAACGAATTGAAATCAAGAAACTGGAAGACGAAAGCAAACGTCAAGTCACTTTCTCCAAACGTAGAAGAGGGTTGTTCAATAAAGCTAAAGAGCTTTTCACATTGTGCGGGGTAGAAGTTGGTATCCTCGCATTATCAAAATTTGGAAGAGTATACACCAACGATAATGTGGAAGCAGTTCTTGATCGATATCTAGCCTAGTCATCTGGTCAGGGTAATTATTCATGGATAAAGCAGAAAAGAAGTTAAAGAAGATATTAGTAGTGGGTTTTGGTTGGATCAGCCGATTGAGAACATGAGTCTGGTGGAACTGCTGGAATATGTGATGGCGCTTAATGACTTGAGAAAAAACACAGAGGCTAGAGTGGAGGAGCTGAGCATTCAAAAGTCTACTTATTTATGGCAATATGTTGCTGATCAAGAATTGAACAAGGACCGAGATTTCTGAAGGTCATGCTGCTCCATTCTGTCACTAAGCTGTAATAATATATTACTATTGGCCATTATGTTTTCCATTGATAATCCATCTTATATCCAAATTCCAATTTTCATAGAGTTTGACATTTTGAGTTTCTCAAATGCTTTGCTTGTCTCACATTAAAATAACTATAAGATTAGCAAGGAAACTTACGTATAGAAGCAGGTGAGCACACACACATGCACAAAATAGAGAGAAAGATTAAGACTAGAAGAATAGCTTACCATTCTTCGATCAATCATAGAGCACCCATCAGCGCAAAGTAGGGCTGGAAATGTATCAAATTCTTCCGATAGACACAGAGTAAGTATGAGCCTCATCCCTCTTTGACACTCAGGTGTCTCAGCTAGAGATAAACCCCCAGTAGATCTTGTATGTGAACGGAGCAGAATGATCCACCAAAACCCAGAGTCAACCGGAGCAACTCTTCCAATGGCACTCTCTCCAAAATCTGCAATAATTGTGTCCGATTTACGTACAGGCTCGTGAAGAACTTTGAAGCTAGCTGGCATTGCACCTTCGCCTAGCTTGAATCTATCTATTCTTTTCCCCCACCCTTGAAGATGTAGGGTTTTCAAGAGAAAGTTCTTAGGCTCTCCATTCATCAGAAAAGCCGGAGCACTGGGTACAAAATTTCGAACAAAAACCTGAGCAAATTATCAAACATGATCAAAGCAGTCTCAGAAAATTTCAAATCATGAGCCATAATTGACCAGATGGTAATGGATTTTCAACATTAAAAACAACTTACCAAACCTCTTTTTTACAATCAGCTACGAAGCACTGGACAGGCAAAACAGTACAATAACACATGGACACGGTAATTTTTAAAAAACTAAAGATATGAGTATGGTAGGACACGGACACACGGTAATAAAAAATATTTTATATATTTCTTATATTAAAATATGCAATATAAACATGATCTAAAATAAGTTTCATTATCCATATTATTTCTGCCCAAATAAAAAGCCCTTTCTTAATGGGTCCATTCTTCATTCATGGCCCAATATAATAAGTAAAGAAATCATATTATAATAACTAACAACTAAAGAAAGCAAAAAGACCAACAGATAAAGAAGAAATTGAATATCTCTATGCCCTTGATATTTCTCCAATCTTCCCCTTATGACTTTGACATCTCCTATCCTTCATGTTCTTTAACCTTCAACAAATTAACAGTCTTCGGTTTTAGCATTATCATCTCCTCCATCTTTCATCTTCCTCAACCTTCAACAAATTAAAAGGTGATGCTTCAATCTAGATATGAAATTTATCACTTGTTTGGTTTTATACTTCTGATTTATTTCTCGACGGACTTTACAATTGTCACTTTTTAGAGAAAAATTTAAGCAAAAAAAACTTTCCATGCCGTGTCCTTGCAGCTCCCTTGTTGCATCTTTTTTTTTTTTGTTTGGTATGTCCAAGGACATCTGACACATATTTGCCACGTCGATGTCATGTCTGTGTCGGACTGACCCCATGTCATTTTTCCTTGACAATCAGTATTCTCTATTCATATAAAAATTCGTTCAGGTTTAGCTTGAAGTTTCACCTAATCAAAGTTCTCCAACTTGGATCAAGGTATTTAGTATTAAATGATTATCCCACATTATTATTAAATGATGTTTGCCCACATTCAATTAAGTTCAGAGTTGCTAGTCCTTGTATTCTGGTTCAAGCTTTCCATCCATCACCAATTAATTATAGGTTGATGCTCAACACATGATCATAATCAATAATAAATGTCAATGTCATAGTTTATGATTTACACATATGCAAAAATAATTTCATTATCACCAAAAAAGGGTCCTACTTCATACTATGAGATGAGAACTTTACCTGATCATAGTTCAAAACTTCCTCAGATGCATGGTCATATGCGGCAATGGTACCAACTGGTTGGCCTCGAAAATACACCAAAGACCTCCTAAAAGCTTCCCATGCTTCAGCCACCATGAGGTATGGCTAAAAAAAGTTTCTACCTGATGAAGCCGGAGTACCAAAACCTGACCTCCCATCGGGGAAGTACGTGGTCATAATTGTCATAACCCCCTCTTGTGAGACCAATAGAGAGCTTACCGATTGACCTCTCATCAAATGATCTTTGCCTTTCTATGTTAAGCCTTGGCTTATCAAGAAGGCGCGAGAGATCATAATCATCCATTTTGGAGATTGAGCAAGTTGAGCTCACATTTCTATGTTCCACCTCTTTAGTCCCATACATTTCTTTGTCTTTAATGCATAAAAACAAAAGTTCAAGTTTCAGAAAGAAGAATCTACAGTTCAAAAAAAAAAAAAAACAAAGAATTAGAGCCCCAAATTTTTTGTATAACAACAAAGCATAAACCCCAGAATAGCAATAAACATGCTTAATATAGGAACTGAAATGCTAAGACTACTTATAAAGCTGATGAAATAAAAGCCTTGCCTTGTTATCCATTCAAACAACCCTTTTCCTTTTTGTAAGGAGAAGAAAACAAAAATAAATTTAAAACCAAAACTTTTACTCATACATTACCAAGATGTTGGAAGGATAAGACGGAAATTTTCCAAAACTAACGTCAATCATCATCATTATATTTATATATTATATATGTAATTTTCTATTTGCAAGTTTTTTAAAAAATTATTTATTTTGTAAATTTTTAAGAAAATTTACTGCATTATATTTGGCTGTAAGAAAAAATAAATCCAGATAAAAAAAAGGGAACAGATCAAGATACATACCAAGAAAAAACCAATAGAGTGTAACAAAAAAGGAAACAAAAGAAATAATAGAAATCAAGCCAGCTACAAAAAGAAAACCCAGATCTGAAACTCAAGCTAAGACATCAAACAAATTAATCAAAACACCCAGACACCGAAAAAGAAAGAAAAAGCTTTATATAAATAAAAAGGTAAACCCTTAAGAAAGCAAAAATGTCGAAGAAAGTGAATTCTCCGGTAACCCCAAGAGAGAATAACGATCGACGATTTCGTCGGAAAATGGTCGAAAAGATAAAGAGAGAAAATAAGAGGAAGAAGAGGCAAAGAAAATTTAGAAGATCGTGGGGATATGATATTTATAGAGTGAGAAGAAAAAGACTTTAAAAAAAAATAAAAACAAAAACTTATTGTGATAACAGGCGAACTATAACCATGTCTTTCTCGCTCCTATGTAAGAACAAAAAAGGGGATGGGTTAAGTTTACCGGTAATTGCCGGTAAAAGTGCTTGTGAAATGTTCACGCTTTAGTAAATGACACTGTTTAGAAATGGCTATAAGACCGTCTGATTTGGCAATTGGAAGTCTGGAATTGGACTTTTCAGTGGCCAACTTTTTTTATTAGTTTATGTTGGATTTGTTCTTTTTTTACCATACATTGATTTTGGTTAGGTAAAGTAACTCTGAATTTAATTTTGTAATTAATAACATTTCATTTAATTTTAGCGTGCTTACGTTAAGTTTTTTAATGTTTTTTTTAACTCTTGTTCACATTTAATTCTCTATTCTTACTTATTTAACTCAACTAAAAAAACATTATATGTCTCAATTTATTTTAAATTCATAAATTTTAAAAATTTAATCAACATATATTTCATCTAATTAATAATTAGTTGGTTTTCAATTTTTTTTATATAATGACAAAAAAAAATTTTAGATGTAAGAAGAAAGTTCGAACTTCACTATATATTCTCATCTCTTATCTCTTATTAAATAAAAAAAATTAATTATAACCCTTTTAATCTTTGAGTTATGTAATTAGGATAATAACTTTTTTGTCATGTAACTTTACTTATTTATATTTAAGAATCTGAACTAACATCTTTAAAATACAATATCAAATTGTAATCATATATTATATCATTTTATGACGATAAAAAAATTAAATATTTTTAATTTCAAATTTTTAAATAGGAGTAAATGTAGTTTAGTCTTTAACTCAAAAGATATTTATATATGGAATATTATTTCCTATATATCATCAATAATGTTGATAGTATTTTTGATGTTTTATGCTATATTTGGATAGATATTAATAAAATAAAAGAAAAAAAATTTAAAGGAAAGAAAATAGTATATGTATTCCTATTTGGATAGTTAAAATTAATAAAAGAAAGAAAAGAAAAAAAATTTTGATAACTATTATTCGGATAAATAGTGAAAAGGAAAAGAAATAATTTATTATAATATTTTTTCAATTATAACATTTTTTTATAAAGTAACATATAATATACAAATATATCTTTATACTACCTAGCTTGTATAAATAAATCGTTTTAAACAAAATTGAGCATGCTTAATACGATAAGATATATTAGCTAGTTATTTATTTACTCGTAATTTTGTGTTTAATTCAATCTTTTAATTTATAAAAATTATAAAAAAAAAAATTATTGAATTTTATTGAACAAAAATTTTTTTTTTGTTTTAAGGTATGCAATATTGTCCAAAAATTTATATTATCATGTCAAGTTATCAACAAAAATGCCCTGCGGTTGAATTTATTACAGAAAATAATGTTGTTATCAATTATTTTTAGGTCTATATGCACAGGTTAAAGTAGTTAAATTACTATTTAAGTAATGAATTTTGCATTTAATATACTACTTTCACTAAATTCAAAAACATACAATACAATAATTACAAATTTATTTGGAATAGAATTGGGATCAAGGGTTGCAAAATTTAATCCTCCATTTAAGAAGCTTTTTCATCCCTTCAGTCATGTTTGACACATAAAATAATAGAGAGGATAGGATAATAATCATTTTATATCATATTTGGTTTGTAATAATATTTTAGTTCATAGGTAATCAAAGAAGAATAACTTTAAAATCATTAATCACTTTTAGATAGTATTTAATTCCCCAGTGTAGATGAAGTTATCTATAGCTTAAACTAAATATAAGATAAAATTGATTAATAATGTTAAATGTATAAACTAAGAGATAATTGATAAATAAATATAAATTACTATCTAACTTTGCATAATCCCATAAAATATTGATGACATTATTTAATTTAATCCATAAATCTAAGGTCTACATTAACTCGGCCAACTCGACTTATCATCTCCTGATTAGACCTCAACCTGTCAGGTCAAGTCGAGCTAGTGTTGTTAGCTTTAAACCTGACTTTCAAAGCTCAAGGCATACAAGCCTAACATTTTCACTTTACAAGTATAAGTAGCCCCTTCACACTATGTATGAACATTTAATTTATTTCTCTCTCTTTTTAAGATTTCTTTCATTCTCCCTTTCTTATTGAGTACTGACTTGAGAGTTAGAGCAAAATTACCCGAAAAATGTCAACCTTTACTTCTAATTAACCTTTGACCTTATGATTTTAGGTTTTTAGCCTCATCGAGCAACTCGACATAAACAGTGAGATTAGGGTTTTAGGTTTTGGGGATAAGATTAGGTTCTTTTGGTTTTGAGAATATCCAAGAAGATTTGAAAATTTTGTTTTGATTATAGAGATTTATTAAAGAGGAATTTGTAACTTTAGATCTAGACCTATTGATTTATAGATGTTTTTAAGGAAATCTAGTCTTATAAAAATGAAGATAAGGTCCAAAGGAGTTTAAAGATGGTTTTTGAAAGAAAATTGATGCAAAAAAAACGGTGGTAGTGATGGTGGACAGTGACAAAAAAGGTGACTGATGTCAAAATCTGGAAAAAAAAGTTATCATTTTTGGATTTTGTTTGAAGTTAGAGGGTGAAAAGAGAGATAAAAGAGAATAAAAAGAGATAAAAAAGATAAAAATAAATAAGAATTTGGGAAATACCATACGTCATAATTATGTAATAAATTACCTACCCAATTTCACATCTTTGCCATGTGAATTAAAAAAATCCATGTCATCATAACCCAAATCACCAGCCAATGAAATTTTCCATGTAATCAAAATTAATGTCATGTTAACAGATCAATATCCACATCAGCGGATTTAACGAAAAAAAATTAAATATTAATGATTGATTGAAATTCCAAAATTTGAAAAGTAAAGGTATTGTCAATATTGAAATTATTGCAAATAGACTAAATCTATATTTTTACTTAATTACTGAACTTGATAACATAATTTGATCATTTAAATTGATTACAATGGTAAATACAACAAAAATGAAACAATATTATGATTAGAATCAAACATTTAAAACATATATGAAATGTCAGCCAAATGTTAACAATCGCGTGGTATATTGATAAAATATTAAATTTAATTTCAATGATAAAAATTTACTTTTTGATAAATTCAATTAAAAGAAATGTCAGTGAAAGTTTTGAATGGGGTAAAGAGTTTAATGAAAATTTTGATGATTGCAAAGTTGGAATGGAATTGGATTTATGAAAAAAATGTGACAAACAAAAAGAAAATAACTTTTTAAATTTTAAAATAATAATAAGATCATATCAGATTTTGCATATGTATGTTTGTCGAAAAGAATTGAAAATAGATTTTGCATGCGTGTTGATTAATCCATTATTCTATTGTTTTTCCATAACTTGTGCTTTACTTAAACCATTTACAAGTAAGGGTGTAATCGAGTCGAGTCAAGCTAATACACTGCTATGCTCGAGCTCGATTGAAAATTTCAAACTCAAAACTCGATTTAAACTTGACAAAATTTTATTTTTCAAGCTTAAGCTCGACTCGAGATAAAGCTCAAGCTCGATTAATCTTGATATCTAGTCCAAAATTACAAATCAAATTAACATGATTGATAGCAAAATCCCAATTTAACTAATCAAGACAACTACCCTTAACAAATTAATTATAAAAAAAAACTTAACAAATTAAATCTAAATAATCAAGAGTTAACAAGGTAGTTAAGAAAAGTTTTAGCATAGAATCGAACAACAATTTCTAAGGGCCTATTTCAAAAATCAAGCCAATGAACTCAAAATGAAAGAAAAAAAAAAAAACTTAGAGACCGTACCTAGAATTGCTACTAAAATTAAACCAGGTGTTATTGATGGAGAATAGCTACTATTGCCATTAGCTTAAAAGGGACATTGTTAGCTAGAGTAAAGATTGTTGAATCGAACTCTAGATAGGGAAAGGAAGAAAATTTTAAAGATGAAAGCTCAAAAGAGTAAGAAAGAAAGGAAATGGGTGGTTGTTGAGAATCTAAGAGGGCTTTAGAAAAGGAAAGATAGGGACACCTGGATTTGGAGAAGGATTGAGAGAGTGGGAATGAAAAGGAAATAGATAGAAATGGGCATATGAATGTTAGAATATTAAATGAGTATGAATAGTGTTGTTAAGGATTTATATATACAAGGATAAATTTTTAATTTTTAATTTTTAATTAAATAGTAAAAAATATATTAAAATAAAAAAGCTCGATTAGGTTCACAGCTATTTAAATCAAATATTATGATACTTGAATTTGGCTCAATTGATAAATCGAGTTACTCGAGCTTGAGCTTAACTTAATAAATGTATCATTTATGCCTTTAATTGTAAGAATGATCATATATTATATATATATATATATATAAAGAGATTAACTTATATCAGTGTAAAATTTGTTAGTTTTATATTTTTTTAATGATTGATTTTAATAGATCTAAAATATTATATTAAACTCTTTTTTCTATTTTTGACTTATCTCTCTCATCCATTTAGAAATATCAATTTTACGCGTTCTTGATAGGAAACTTGACTTGTTACCCTAATGGAAACATAATGAGTATTAAATTTTAGGGATAAAGATGGAAATATATATGATTTTAAATTTTTTATCAAATACGAGAATAGAGATGGATAATATAGTGCACATTCTGTATCCGCATCTTATATTTATATTTAGTAAATAAATTTTTATTAAATAATATAAAATTTTATTTTAGATAAATTAAAATTAATATATTTCTATTTAAAAATATATATTAATATGTTTATAAAAAATTACATAAATGTGAAAATGTAAAAAAAAAAAAAAAGCAAAATATAGAATTTGGTTTTTATTTTTTTAGAAAAGTTACAGTTACAAGATCACCCACACTCTTTAAATATATACGAGCATGGAGATGAAGATATATTTGAAATACCTATTAGATAAAAATATTAAAATTGGTATAATATAAAAATTTGAGGATGAAGATAGGAAATGGTATACTCATCTCGTATTATACCCATTGATATTCTTACACATCCATTAAATTTGTTGAAATCAATTATTAAAAAAACAAAATTAAAAAATTTTACTTGGTGATTGCTTCTTTATATAAACACTATTATATGAGAAAGAAATGGTTCCGATTGAAATATAAACACTATTATACGAGAAATAACAATTCCAATTGAAAATACTGTGTTGAAATAAAGCCAAAAGGGGCAAAATTAGACTGATAACTCCACAAACATGAAATTTCAAATTGATTTAATTTCCAATTGGTATTATACAATTAGCTAGTGGTTTTTTGTTGAATAATTTATATTTTGTAAGAACAAAATAAATATGCCTTAGGATAAAATGTTTCAGATAATTACTTCAGACGTATCTACTGATCTGTTCCATTTATCCTCAATCGAATAGACAATTTGGTGTCATGTTTAGATATTTGTCTGAAAAATTAAAACATTGGTTTTTAATATTATTAGATTGCCATCACTTTCACTATATTGTTCAATACCAATCAATAACACTATTATCTTGACTTCTATTCGAAACTATATATATCCACTATGCCTGGATTTTATTTTGCTTCATCTTTCTCTTCAAATTGTATTATTGTCCAACTTCAATTTTTATTGTTAAAATAACAATAAGGAACAGAAAAAATTAATCACTAGACAACAAATAAGACATGTGAAAGGGACCTGGATCCATTCCAGACCCAGACTAATCTTTTTATAATCAACTTCATTAAAGATGAGGCAGACGGATTAAGGGGTTTTTTTAAAGATACTTTGTTTGTATTCCTCTCCAATGTTAAAAAAAAAAAATTAGAGATGATTTTTGAATGACCCAAGAAGAAAATATAAAGAAAAAATTATGATCGAAATTGTCATCAAAATCCATAATAATCTAAATACTAACCATAATGAAACAATTAAGTTTTTTTTCCTAGTTACATTAGTCGCTAATTAATCCAATCCAAGTGACGAGGCAAAACGGTCCACCTTCTTCTTAGACTATATGTGAGCTTATGCATAGATTTAAAAAATCTATGCTTTAGTATATTTCTCTGATCTTATTGTCCTTTTTGAAGTCCTGATAGCCAATTGGAAATTGATAGTAAAATACAATAAATTATTCTCTCCAATCATGTAAAACTGTTTAAAAAGTACAACCTAAGAGCCAAAAATAAAATAAAGATAAAATGTTATCTTATGCATTAGTATTAGCTCTCAAACATTTCCACCGAAAAGAGGTAATTAATATATATAATCCACCAACTAATCATTCTCTAATTATGCAGTGATTAAATTCAATGACGATGCTCAACAAGAGTGAAATTGTCAGAGTTGCGACACCAATCATAATTTCCCCCAACCATTAACTGCTGTAAGAACTGTGCCTTGTTCAATTCCTGATCAGCAACATAATGCCATAAACAAGTAGATTTTTGAATGCTCAGCTCCTCCACTCTAACCTTTGTGTTCTTTTTCAAGTCATTAAGCGCCATCGCATATTCCAGCAATTCCACCAGACTCATGTTCTCAATCGGCTGATCCAATCAAAACGCATCACTAATATCTTCTTTAACTTCTTTCTGCTTTATCCATGAATAATTACCCTAAGCAGATGACTCGACTAGATATCGATCAAGAAATACTTCCACATTATCGTTGGTGTATACTCTTCCAGATTTTGATAATGTGAGGATACCAACTTCTGCCCCCGCACAATGTGGAAAGTTCTTTTTGGAGAAAGTGACTTGACGCTTGCTTTTGTCTTCTAGTTTCTTGATTTCAATTCGCTGACGACCTCGGCTGCTTCTTGTTTTCTTCGCCTCTGCTGCGTTTGATATCAATACATTATCCTTCATAGTGAGAAAACAGAAGATCAGCCAAGGACACCAAAATTTGTACATCACTTTTACGTGTCTTTAGGGGTTGATAAACAAAGGCTGAGTGCATGGGTTTATTTATACGGATTTAACAAAGTAATAACCTAACTTGTATAACCGAAAATAACTTAGGTGATGTGACCGACTTGCCACTTTAATATCTTTTTATAATGAGCACTGCTAATTTAAATATATTGAATGAGATTTTTTTCCTTTTTTTTTAGAAAAATTATAAAGATTAGTTACCCTATGAATTACATTTATGAATAGAAAAGATTTGCAAAATTGTATTGTTTTTTAAATCTTTGTATTTTATTTTTACTTTTTGAAAAAGTTTCATGTATTTTATTATAAACAAAAAGCCTAATTTTAAAAAAGAAATCATTTGGCCCAACTTATGAAAAAATTATGAATTTTAAAAATTTTAACTTATGTGAAAATCAAATATGAGTTTTTAGATGAAATTATAATCGAAACTTTTCAAGAAGTATTAATTTTAAAAAGAATATTTAATAATATTTTTTACATTCTCACAATTTACAAAATTATAAGGAAGATTATATATTTTTTAGATTTTTTCCATTTATTATTGAATTCATTTGTTTTTATTATTAATTAATAAAAATATATTTTATCTTATTTATTATTTTCACTTAAAAAGTTGTGATTTAATTTAACAAAATTGACTATTTATTTTTATTTATTAAAAATATACAAAATTATTATCAAATAATTTTTTCAATATCTCACCATACTTTTGTATTAAGTTTGCTAAATGCTATTTTAGCTTTTTTTTATAGTATTTTTAGAACAGGTCTACTCTAGTAGACCAATGTAAAGGAAGTTAATAGTGTTAATCAATTTACACCAGTGTAAAATTTTTTAATTTTACATATTTTTCTAACCATGTATTTTAATAGATGAGATTAACTCACTTTTTCTCCTTTTGACTTATCTCTACCATTTTTGGGATCTATTGAAATAAATAGTTAAAAAATATGTAAAACCAAAAGGTTTTACATTGATGTAAACTGATCCTTCTCTATATTTATAGAGAAAAGTGAGGGGAGGGATTCACTTGCACTAATGGATCAAAATCGTTAAGTGTAAGTGTTATAAATTTAATTTTGATCCAATGATAAAAAAATGCATAACTCTTACACTAGTATAAGTGGATATTCTTTTTCATATATACATATATATATATATGATAAAGTAAGGGAAAGATAAATGGATCAAAGGCAATGGATAAGAAAGAAAAAATATTTTAGTAGTTATGAAAATTTTTTTTTTCATTTTAATGTTAATTGAGATATTAGGGGATTAGAATTTAAACTTTCAAATTGAAAATCTTAAGTTCAAATTTATGGAAGGAAAGGATGATATTTATGTTAGAAAAAAATATAAAAGTAAAAGTTTATAAGAAAAAAACTTTTTGATAAACGTCTTGACAACTTGTTAACTTATTGTAACCTCTTTGTTATGTAGTTGGATTTGAACAATATGGTCCTTCAAATACAAATGAAATAACTTCAAGGAGTGTTACATATGCCACTTTCCCTAAGACTTATTTCACCTTAACTAGTTATAGTATGCAATAAGGGTGAACCAAAATGCCTTCAAGATATAATGAAGCCTTCTTTATTCTTACTTTGTAGTAGTAAAGTATACCACTAAATACTCTTGGGTAAGAATGGAAATACCTTCTCTTTAACAAAGATTTTATAGCAAACAATGTTAAAGAAACTTACTTTAATTGAGAAAAATTAAGAGAAAAACAGAGTTAATTCTAAATTGAATTGTATGTCCAAATGAACTTACATCAATCTCTATTTCTAGAGATTGAATCATAAGGTTGTGACTTCTTTATTGTAATATTGTAATTAAAAATCACTTCTTTTTGGTTAGAAATATATCTCTTTGAAATATTATAGACATATGTGTTCATTTGAATAATTAAACTTTTCATACAAAGAAAAACCATTTTTCACGTTTCTGAATATTGTAAATTTTCATGCAAAGTAGTTGACTCCATTAAGAAAGCAATCAACTATTTCTTTGTATTTTTTAATTTCCAGAATGCTTTTTGAAGTAGGCTAGTCGATTCTTTTATAAAGTAGTCCACTATTTTTCACCTTACAGAACGTTTTTTTTATGCGTGAGTAGTTGGCTACTTCATATAGCAACTAACTTCTTTCAAATCTTAGAAAGGTTCCACATTTGACCTCTTATAGAGCAGTTGATTCCTTTTCAATGATAATTGACTACTATATACTTAGACCATTTTTCTAGAAAACTATCAGCCAATGACAATTGACATTACAAGAGAATAGATCTTTGGTAGCATTTTTTTCTATTTTTAGCGGCGTTTATAAATGCTGCTAAACAATTCATGGTGTTTGTCAAAAATGTCACTTAAAGTATTGACTATATTTGCATTAGAGAAAATAGCAGCATTTTCCCTTAAAACATTGTTAACTTAGCGGCATTTGTGTACACCACTAAATCTAGTGTTGTTTATGCAGACAAACACTGCTAAATTATAGAAATTAGTGTATTTATGTCCAAAAATGCCCTTTTTTGGATACAAACACCGCTAAATGCACAAATTAGCGAGTTTTTAGATACAAACGCCACTAATTTCTATAATTTGTGGCGTTTGTATTCAAAAAATGCCACAAAATTGAAAATTTTGCTTTTTATATTTCTCTCAATATTTACTACTATAATTAAATAAAAATTTGAAGAAATAAAAATGATTTTTATAAATTGAATATTATAAATATTTAAATATCTAAATACATAATTTGTTCCAATACATATTGTTATTTACATCTATTTTTCTAAAAATATAGAAGTAGATAGGAAAAATGTAAGCAAAAGAATACATCAAACTCTTGATCACATAATATTGAACAATTTTAAAGAAAACTTTATCTTGATATCTCTATTATCTTTGCTCACAAGCTCTGAAAGCACACATTGTCTCTACAGCTATCTTGAGCTCTAACTTTCATGAAGTCAAATGAATTTCAAGGGGGAGATAATAAGTGCTAATGAATACAAATCAAGTAACAAAAGAAAACCCAGGAGTTAATAAGAGCATCATCACTTTTACGAGGTGCTTTGTATTATGCCTTCATTTGGAGGATTAAACCCAAAAGCTATCATAAAAGGACCATCAATAACTAAATTTGCCCATAAAAGTTGCACAAGTATCATACATTCTAGTAACCCAAGAGCAACAGTCAAGAATATGGATATTACTTCTCAACATTTGATGATATCATGTATTTGTGAATTTAGGAAATAAATAAATAAGGCATATCTTAATTGCTCAGAGTAAAAGTACAAGATCAAATTAACATGCCTTATGAAAGCTTTTATGTTATCATAAATTGGGCGACCCTCAGCAACAACTAGAACAATGGTGAATGCATTTTTGCCAAGAAAATGCCTAGAATAATCAATAACAAATAATCTGTGCCTAGACCCAAAAAAAGGTTAAAGGACGAATCGAACTAACAACCTTATGGTAAACATCTGTACGATCCAAAGGATTTGATAAGCTTAATATTGAATGAATTTTTGAAAAAAATAAATTTCATAAGTCAAAATTTTTTTGTTTACATATTAAAGGCGTTTCTTGTAGACAACACCTTCATTAATCTTATATAATTTTTTATGACGTGGATTATTGAAGGCGTGTCTATCAAAAATATGCCTTAACTATTCATTGAAACTTTTAATAAAAATTATTCAAAAGGTGTTTTAGTCGAGAAACGCCTCTAATATCAAGTCTTGGATGGCATTTATATGTAACAAGCACCGTATTTGAATATTTAGTGGACGTTTAGATAAAAAACACTTGAAGTTTATAAAAACACGGAAGCTAGGCGACATTTGTAAGTGAAAGGGCCACAACAAAAACTACTGCTAATACACCATTTTGCTGTAGTGTTAGATATCTTAAATAGTAGATTTTGATCTAAGGAAACCAGATTTAGGTTCGAGAGTATGTTACACGTGGAGGAAGGTTATAGCACTCCCACAGCGCCCATCTTAAAAATTGTACCAGTTGGATTTTAGATTATCCAAGCCTTGATCATATTTATGATTTACCAGATAATTAATATTAAAAATATATCTTAAAATTATTCCAATAGTTTGGTAGCAATTTAAGATAATTCTCTTACCTCATGAGTATTCATGGAAGACTAGTGTCCCACTTTGAAAAGGCTTCGTCGTCAAATTTATAATGTACTTTTATTCAAAAAAATTAGTAAAATCTCTTAATAGTTTAGTAAGACTTATTTTGAGACAGATCTCTCAATAGTTTGGTGAGATTTTATTGTAAAAAGATTTGTAAAAATTTTGCCAATCTTATTAAGTCTCCTAATAGTTTGGTAAGGACTTAATTTTAAAAAGTAATCCTTCAATCGCTTGGAGGATGAAAATATTTTTTATTTTTTTTTAAACTGATTTTATGAAATTTCTCAATAGTTTGTGGATTTTGTAAAATTCAAATCCATAAAAATTCTCCAATAGTTTGGAATGATTCATGAATTGTATTTGAAATATTTTTTATTTTACTTTTTTTGTAAATAAGTAAAATGAAACTCATAAAGAAAAAAAAATCACAACAATAAGTAATGTATTTTTTTCAATTTAAAATAAGAAATAATAAGAGTAATAAAAATAAACAAAATAACATAAATAAAATAAGAAAAATAAAGTCAAACAGAAAATGGAACGTGAAAATAGTGAAGAAATACCTACGATCGGGGTCATGGTAAAACACACTGAATTTAGATGTCTCAAATTTTAAGCGTTGGTCTTCAAAATGTATTTGAGTATGCCCTCTTTCTTTCTAAAATGAATAATTTTTTTTCCTTTTTTTTCTGTTCTGTCTTCTCTTAACTTACATTTTCAGAAATTAACAAATAAATGCTCAAAAGCGGTGATAGAGAATTTTCAAAAATCCCAACCCAATTAGCTAAGAAAGCATAAGAACCAAGAATCTCTAAAATTACAGAAGCTTACAGAATTCAAACTCAGAAAACACCAAATCTCAATTCTAGAGAAATCGAAACAAATCAAATCCAGAACCTAAAAACCTCTTAGTTTACTAAACAAAAATTTCTCTTTTCTCTCAAGAGTTTCTACATAATCTCTTTTTCTCTCTAATCCCCATTTGCTTTGATCACAGATTTATATGAGGAATTCATACTCAATCAATTTCCCTTAAATCTTTGATTTATTTTATTTTCGTTTTAAGGAAAATTGATTCTGAAATCAAATTCCAAAATCTCTCCCTATCAATTTAATGTGAATTGATTATATAATTAAATTTCGACAATCTCTCCACATCACTTTTAATACCAATTGATTCTGGAATTAAATCTAAAAAATCTTTCAATTACGATTGAAGCTTAATTTCGAAAAAATATTTTCGCGGACAAAATGATGTGTCTATATAAATGCATAACGCAAATTAACTTCTTAAGGTATTCATCAGCATAAGTCATCAAGTAAGAAGAAAATTTTGAAGAATGCCAGAAAGATCCATTTTATATAAAAAAATACGAGAAAAGGATAGGTAAAAAGATTTATAGGGAAGCATGAATGCAACCACATTAATAGAATAATAAAAAGTGCTTGCCTAAATTGACAATCAATAGGCAGATATGATTCATATTTCAGATACGAATCATGTCCTTGATGAATATGTAACACCTTCAATTCCGCTGTTAGATATTTGTAAGGATCTACAAAAAATATATAAAGACTTAATTGTAACAATACTTTCAAGCCAATTTTTTGTGGACAAAAACTGAGAAACCCATTTGGCTAAAACATACAATACCCCATAAGTCGTGTCATCGTTATAGAATCACATAAAGAACATGTTTTGTCTCAAACATTAAAAATGAGTCTATTAACAAATATTTCCTAGAACTAACCAGATGAGGACGAAGGAAGACCTTCACTAATATTTCACTTACAATCAATATATGGATCCGGTCAACCAAAAGAACCCTTTTCTTAAATCGTTTCATTTCTAAAACATATAATTGGACTTAGAATAATAAACTAACGAGAATCAGAAGTTGTATCACCGCCACCATCTTAAGCCACATTGTTCTTGTCTATTCTATCATGTGACAGCCTAGCAAACAATGCTACACAAACTATTAAATTATTATCTGTAGCTCCTTTTCCACGGCCCATCCCACATCTGAACATGAAATGTCATTCAAAACTTTATTATACGGGAATATTACAGCACTTTTGAGATCTTGCGATCAATTTTTACTTGGGATATTAGTATCATATCCATGAAAGTAAAAAAGACAAACACAAACTAACTAGATCCTACAATTTCTTAGCAACAATACGGGATTGATATATTTGTTCTACTTTATGGTGGAGATGGAAAAGCTGGAAGTGGACCATACTTTGTCTTGTCATTAGCCACCTATTGGTCCCACCAGATGGTGGGCCATATGCTCAAGATGATCCTACGGTAAAAACTCAAGATGGAACCTTATAGCTTTTCATACAAAGTTAATAGAAATAGTCATGGGCCCAAAGCCGAAGAACTCATTTATGTTCAGTACAGCAAGATTTGGTTCTCAGAAGTCGGAATTATTAAATCAGGATTATATTCTAATAAGATTCTCCCAGAACTATTTTATTTGTACCAGATAACGTTACTCCTGTACAGTTACGCAAGGCCAAAAAAGCAATTGAGGGCGTACAATGTATTGTTGGTAAACTATGACGATTTCACACAAATATTCATATAATATTAATGATATGAAAAAAATTGAATTTATTTGCTTGAATGAATCCCAAGCCATTAGGAGATTGGCTATAAAATCAATAGTAAGTTGGTCTAAACAAACATATAAATTACATCAGTTGAATCATCAATATAAATCAAATCATGTTTGTAGAAATAATTATTACTAAATTTAAAATCGAGGATCGGATTTCTAAATCATGCTGCTCCTCTCTGTCACAAAGCTGTAATAATAAATTACTCATTGGCCATTATTTGTTCCATTAATAATCTATCTTATACCCAAATTTCCAATTTTCATAAAAGATTCGATATTTTAAGTTTCTCAAATGCTTTACATGTCTCACATTAAAATAACTATAAGATTGGCAAGGAAACATTCGTATATAAACAGGTGAGTACACATATGCCACAAATAAAGAGAAAGATTAAGATTAGAAAAATAGCTTACCATTCCTCTCAAAGCTCAAATATGCTTCCTGCATAAGTTAAAACTTTTAAAATTCATAATTTTTTCATCAGTTGAGCCAAATGATTTCTTTTTTAAAAATTAAGCTTTTTGTTTGTAATTAAAATACATGAAACTTTTTTAAAGAGTAAAATAAAATATAAAGATTTGAAGAATAATACAAATTCGTAAATCTTTTCTTATTCATAAAATTTAAATGTATAGGGTAACTAATCTTTATAATTTTTCTAAAAAAAATAATCTTACTCAATATCTTTAGAATAACAGTACTCATTATAAAAGGAAATTAAAGTGGCAAGTCGGTCACATAGCTAAATTATTTCTTGTTATGCAAGTTAGGTTATTACTTTATTTCTTGTTATGCAAGTTAGGTTATTACTTGGTTAAACCTGTATAAATAAACCCATGCGCTCAGTCTTTGTTTATCAACCACTAAAGACGCATAGAAGTGCTGTACAAATTTTGGTGTCCTTGGTTGATTTTCTGTTTTCTCACCATGGAGGATAATGTATTAATGTCAAACGCAACAGAGGCGAAGAAAACAAGAAATAGTCGAGGTCGTCAACGAATTGAAATCAAGAAACTGGAAGACGAAAGCAAACGTCAAGTCACTTTCTCCAAACGTAGAAGAGGGTTGTTCAATAAAGCTAAAGAGCTTTCCACATTGTGCGGGATAGAAGTTGGTATCCTCGCATTATCAAAATCTGGAAGAGTATACACCAACGATAATGTGGAAGCAGTTCTTGATCGATATCTAGCCGAGTCATCTGGTCAGGGTAATTATTCATGGATAAAGCAGAAAGAAGTTAAAGAAGATATTAGTGGTGGGTTTTGGTTGGATCAGCCGATTGAGAACATGGGTCTGGTGGAACTGCTGGAATATGCGATGGCGCTTAATGACTTGAGAAAAAACGCAGAGGCTAGAGTGGAGGAGCTGAGCATTCAAAAATCTACTTATTTATGGCAATATGTTGCTGATCAAGAATTGAACAAGGACCGAGATTTCTGAAGGTCATGCTGCTCCATTCTGTCACTAAGCTGTAATAATATATTACTATTGGCCATTATGTTTTCCATTAATAATCCATCTTATATCCAAATTCCAATTTTCATAGAGTTTGATATTTTAAGTTTCTCAAATGCTTTGCTTGTCTCACATTAAAATAACTATAAGATTAGCAAGGAAACTTACGTATAGAAGCAGGTGAGCACACACACATGCACAAAATAGAGAGAAAGATTAAGACTAGAAGAATAGCTTACCATTCTTCGATCAATCATAGAGCACCCATCAGCGCAAAGTAGGGCTGGAAATGTATCAAATTCTTCCGATAGACACAGAGTAAGTATGAGCCTCATCCCTTTGTGACACTCAGGTGTCTCAACTAGAGATAAACCCCCAGTAGATCTTGTATGTGAACGGAGCAGAATGATCCACCAAAACCCAGAGTCAACCGGAGCAACTCTTCCAATGGCACTCTCTCCAAAATCTGCAATAATTGTGTCCGATTTACGTACAGGCTCGTGAAGAACTTTGAAGCTAGCTGGCATTGCACCTTCGCCTAGCTTGAATCTATCTATTCTTTTCCCCCACCCTTGAAGATGTAGGGTTTTCAAGAGAAAGTTCTTAGGCTCCCCATTCATCAGAAAAACCGGAGCACTGGGTACAAAATTTCGAACAAAAACCTGAGCAAATAATCAAACATGATCAAAGCAGTCTCAGAAAATTTCAAATCATGAGCCATAATTGACCAGATGGTAATGGATTTTCAACATTAAAAACAACTTACCAAACCTCTTTTTTACAATCAGCTACGAAGCACTGGACAGGCAAAACAGTACAATAACACATGGACACGGTAATTTTTAAAAAACTAAAGATATGAGTATGGTAGGACACGGACACACGGTAATAAAAAATATTTTATATATTTCTTATATTAAAATATGCAATATAAACATGATCTAAAATAAGTTTCATTATCCATATTATTTCTGCCCAAATAAAAAGCCCTTTCTTAATGGGTCCATTCTTCATTCCTGGCCCAATATAATAAGTAAAGAAATCATATTATAATAACTAACAACTAAAGAAAGCAGAAAGACCAACAGATAAAGAAGAAATTGAATATCTCTATGCCCTGGATATTTCTCCAATCTTCCCTTTATGACTTTGACATCTCCTCTATCCTTCATCTTCTTTAACCTTCAACAAATTAACACTCTTTGGTTTATGGCATCATCATCTCCTCCGTCCTTCATCTTCCTCAACCTTCAATAAATTAAAAGGTGATGCTTCAAACTAGATATGAAATTTATCACTTGTTTGGTTTTATACTTCTGATTTATTTCTCGATGTACTTTACAATTCTCACCTCATAGAGAAAAATTTAAGCAAAAAAAACTTTCCATGCCGTGTCTTTGCAATTCCCTTGTCGTGTCTATTTTTTTTTTTGTTTGGTATGTCCAAAGACATCTGACACATATTCGCCACGTCGATGTCATGTCTGTGTCGGACTGACCCCATGTCATTTTTCCTTGACAATCAGTATTCTCTATTCATATAAAAATTCGTTCAGGTTTGGCTTGAAGTTTAACCTAATCAAAGTTCTCCAACTTGGATCAAGGTATTTAGTATTAAATGATGTTAGCCCACATTTAGTATTAAATGATGTTTGCCCACATTCAATTAAGTTCAGAGTTTGCTAGTCCTTGTATTCTGGTTCAAGCTTTCCATCCATCACCAATTAATTATAGGTTGATGCTCAACACATGATCATAATCAATAATAAATGTCAATGTCAGTTTATAATTTACAAATATGCAATAATAATTTCATTATCACCAAAAAAGGGTCCTACTTCATACTTTGAGATGAGAACTTTACCTGATCATAGTTCAAAACTTCCTCAGATGCATGGTCATATGCGACAATGGTACCAACTGGTTGGCCTCGAAAATACACCAAAGACCTCCTAAGCGCTTCCCATGCTTCAGCCACCATGAGGTGCGGCTCAAAGAGTTTCTACCTGATGAAGCCGGAGTACCAAAACCTGACCTCCCATCGGGGAAGTACGTGGTCATAATTGTCATAACCCCCTCTTGTGAGACCAATAGAGAGCTCACTGATTGACCTCTCATCAAATGATCTTTGCCTCTCTATGTTAAGCCTTGGCTTATCAAGGAGGCACGAGAGATCATAATCATCCATTTTGGAGATTGAGCAAGTTGAGCTCACATTTCTATGTTCCACCTCTTTAGTCCCATACATTTCTTTGTCTTTAATGCACAAAAACAAAAGTTTCAAGTTTCAGAAGAAGAGATCTACAGTTCAAAAAAAAAAAAAAAAAACAAAGAATTAGAGCCCCAAATATTTTGTATAACAATAAAGCATAAACCCCAGAATAGCAATAAACATGCTTAATATAGGAACTGAAATGCTAAGACTACTTATAAAGCTGATGAAATAAAAGCCTTGCCTTGTTATCCATTCAACAACCCTTTTCCTTTTTGTAAAGGAGAAGAAAACAAAAATAAATTTAAAACCAAACATAGTGTTAGTTAGAGAAAGTTTGTGTAAAGTTGTTAAAGGTTGTATAGCTTAAACCTGTAACTAAAAAGCACAATAAAGGATGCTAGAGTTAGTTTTTAAGAAGCACTCCTTAACTTAAATTAGTGGAATACATGAGGAAAAGCAAGGAAAATGGTGAGGTGTATTAAGAAAGCTTCAATGGAGGGAAAATGTTTAAATGTGGAGTATGTGTATTGTCTTACGTACCTGGACTCATCTTTATCTTATTATGAGACAAGAGGTGGTGATTTAATTGAGATAGTTAACAGTTAATGGAAAGTATATGTGAAGCTTGAGAAGGATTCACGTGGATGACTATAAGCCACATTTAATCATCCTAAGCAGGCACGGGCTATATTTAATAGTCCTAGATAAGTTGGAGGTTAAGTGTTCAGTTTTGATATGTTGCCTTGATGGGATATCGGTGGAGATGTTAGGCAAATCTTTCCTTTGGCGAAGGGTGAGCCATTTCTTTAGGCATTGATGATGTAGCAACTTTGGTGTGCATTCCCTAGGCAATTTGAAGGTTTGATCATGTTGACTAAGATTGATCAAGTAAATGGACGAAGTAAATACAATTTTCAAACTTTATAAATAGTTTTATTTTTGTAAAAATAAAGAAAGTGGAATTAGAAATTATCATGTATCTTTTATAATATTAATTTATTAATATTTTTAAATATTCTTTAATGGGATATGACGTTATCCTTTAATCATGCAGGTGTAAATCAAGTGGCTTCGTAAATGAATACATTTCTTTTAAATATTAAGTTAAAGTTTGATTTCAGTCATTTTACTATCTTAATTTTCAGCTTTAATCTATTTATCCTGTTTTTAATGAATTTAATCCTTACAAACTTTAATTAAAAATCAATTTAAGCACAATTGGTAACAATATTAAAATTTTGTCCTCATCTTAGATAACGTTGCATATTGGAGATGACTTGGTGATGGACTAATCCTTTTGCTTTGTGGTATATATTTGTAAAAGAATAGTAGCATGGGTACATATTTCGTTGCTAATGTATTTAAATATGTACTTATATAATCTAATGTTATGATTTTAATTTAATGTAATAAAAACATAAATTTGATTTTATTTTTTTAGCTAAATTGAAAGTTTACTTGGATATTATATTTTTTACAAATTTATTTTAACAATATATATAACTTACAAATATATACATGTTTAAGCAAAATGAATCCCAAGTCATTCCATTGAAATAACTTACAATCAAATGAATATTTCAATTTACCATTTTCTAATTTTTTTAATCCAAATGAATAGATTTTTTTTCAACAATGGAGGATTTTTAACAATAATTTTTATCATTATTATAGTTCTTATTTTTATTTATTTATGTAATATACTTACTAAGCTCCTTGATTTTAAATTAACAAAAAATACTAATATGAAAAAATTAAATATAATATTAGGAATTATACATCACAAACAAAACCATTAACTTAGGCTTGGAGTATGACTAAAGTGGTTAAAATGAATGAGAACCCAACAATCGAGTCTTAAAAGTCATAACATGCCCAATTCACCTTTTATGAATTTAAAAATATCAACTTCATCCCATGAGATAGGTGTCAACAAAGGAGACCACATAGTTAACTTTTATTTATAAGATAGATAGATATTTTATTGTAATTAAATAATAACTTTTTAAAAATTATAAAAAAAAACATTTTTTGAATTTTTTGAAAAAATTTTTTTTTTTGTTTTAAGGTATGCAATATTGTCCAAAAATTTATATTATCATGTCAAGTTATCAACAAAAATGCCATGCGGTTGAATTTATTACAGAAAATAATGTTGTTATCAATTATTTTTAGGTCTATATGCACAGGTTAAAGTAGTTAAATTACTATTTAAGTAATGAATTTTGCATTTAATATACTACTTTCACTAAATTCAAAAACATACAATACAATAATTACTTACAAATTTATTTGGAATAGAATTGGGATCAAGGGTTGCAAAATTTAATCCTCCATTTAAGAAGCTTTTTCATCCCTTCAGTCATGTTTGACACATAAAATAATAGAGAGGATAGGATAATAATCATTTTATATCATATTTGGTTTGTAATAATCATTTTATATCATATTTGGTTTATATCTAAACAAAGAGATAAGATTGTAAGAATGATTAATCATTCTCTTAGCATCAGATGATTCAATATTCCCCCAGTGGAGATGATTATTTTTAATCCATAAGATTAAACTTACAAGTCTAAATATACCCATAAAATCTATATTAATAATTTAAATTGTATCAACTTTAAGAAAGGATAATTTTGATAAATAAATAAATTATCCTATCCTAACCCTTGCCATTACATCCCATAAAATATGATTGACATTATTTAATTTAATTCCCATAAATCTAAGGATCTACATTAACTCGGCCAACTTGACTTATCATCTCCTGATTAGACCTCAACTGTCAGGGCAAGTCGAGCTAGTGTTGTAGCTTTAAACCTGACTTTCAAAGCTCAAGGCATACAAGCCAACATTTTCACTTTACAAGTAAAGTAGCCCCTTCACACATGTATGAACATTTAATTATTTTCTCTCTCTATTTTAAAGATTTCTTTCATTCTCCTATTCTTTTTGAGTACTGACTTGAGAGTTAGAGCAAAATTACTCGAAAAATGTCAACCTTTACTTCTATCGACCTTTGACCTTATATTTTAGGTTTTTAGCCTCATCGAGCAACTCGACATAAACAGTGAGATTAGGGTTTTAAGGTTTTTGGGGATAGATTAGGTTCTTTGGTTTGAGAATATCAAGAAATGGAAAACTTTGTTTTTATATAGAGGATTTATTAAAGAGGAATTTGCAACTTTAAATCTAGACCTATTGATTTATAGATGTTTTTAAGGAAATCTAGTCTTATATAAATGAAGATAAGGTCCAAAGGAGTTTAAAGATGGTTTTTGAAAGAAAATTGATGCAAACAAGCAGTGGTAGTGATGGTGGATAGTGACAAAAAATGTGACTGATGTCAAAATCTGGAAAAAAAAGTTATCATTTTTGGATTTTGTTTGAAGTAAGAGGGTGAAAAGAGAGAGATAAAAGAGAATAAAAAGAGATAAAAAAGATAAAAATAAATAAGAATTTGGGAAATACCATTATGTCATAATTATGTAATAAATTACCTACCCAATTTCACATCTTTGCCATGTAAATTAAAAAATCCATGTCATCATAACCCAAATCACCAGCCAATGAAATTTGCCATGTAATCAAAATTAATGTCATGTTAATAGATCAATATCCACATCAACGGATTTAACGAAAAAAAAATAAATATTAATGATTGATTGAAATTCCAAAATTTGAAAAGTAAAGGTATTGTCAATATTGAAATTATTGCAAATAGACTAAATCTATATTTTTACTTAATTACTGAGATTGATAACATAATTTGATCATTTAAATTGATTACAATGGCAAATACAACAAAAATGAAACAATATTATGATTAGAATCAAACATTTAAAACATATATGAAATGTCAGCCAAATGTTAACAATCGCGTGGTATATTGATAAAATATTAAATTTAATTTCAATGATAAAAATTTACTTTTTGATAAATTCAATTAAAAGAAATGTCAGTGAAAGTTTTGAATGGGGTAAAGAGTTTAATGAAAATTTTGATGATTGCAAAGTTGGAATGGAATTGGATTTATGAAAAAAAATGTGACAAACAAAAAGAAAATAACTTTTTAAATTTTAAAATAATAATAAGATCATATTAGATTTTGCATATGTACGTTTGTCGAAAAGAATTGAAAATAGATTTTGCATGCGTGTTGATTAATCCATTATTCTATTGTTTTTCCATAACTTGTGCTTTACTTGAACCATTTACAAGTAAGGGTGTAATCGAGTCGAGTTAAGCTAATACACTGCTATGCTCAAGCTCGATTGAAAATTTCAAACTCAAAACTCGATTTAAACTTGATAAAATTTTATTTTTTAAGCTCGAGCTCGACTCGAGATAAAGCTCAAGCTCGATTAATCTTGATATCTAGTCCAAAATTACAAATCAAATTAACATGATTGATAGCAAAATCCCAATTTAACTAATCAAGACAACTGCCCTTAACAAATTAATTATAAAAAAAACTTAACAAATTAAATCTAAATAATCAAGAGTTAACAAGGTAGTTAAGAAAAGTTTTAGCATAGAATCGAACAACAATTTCTAAGGGCCTATTTCAAAAATCAAGCCAATGAACTCAAAATGAAAGAAAAAAAAAAAACTTAGAAACCGTACCTAGAATTGCTACTAAAATTAAACCAAGTGTTATTGATGGAGAATAGCTACTATTGCCATTAGCTTAAAAGGGACATTGTTAGCTAGAGTAAAGATTGTTGAATCGAACTCCAAGGTAGGGAAAGGAAGAAAATTTTAAAGATGAAAGCTCAAAAGAGTAAGAAAGAAAGGAAATAGGTGGTTGTGAGAATCTAAGAGGGCTTTAGAAGAGGAAAGATAGGGACACCTGGATTTGGAGAAGGATTGAGAGAGTGGGAATGAAAAGGAAATAGATAGAAATGGGCATATGAATGTTAGAATATTAAATGAGTATGAATAGTGTTGTTAAGGATTTATATATATAAGGATACATTTTTAATTTTTAATTAAATAGTAAAAAATATATTAAAATAAAAAAGCTCGATTAGGTTCACAGCTATTTTAAATCAAATATTATGATACTTGAATTTGGCTCGATTCATAAATCGAGTTACTCGAGCTTGAGCTTAACTCAATAGATGTATCATTTATACCTTTAATTGTAAGAATGATCATATATTATATATATATATATAAAGAGATTAAACTTATATCAGTGTAAAATTTGTTAGTTTTATATTTTTTTAATGATTGATTTAATAGATCTAAAATATTATATTAAACTCTTTTTCTATTTTTGACTTATCTCTCTCATCCATTTAGAAATATCAATTTTACGCGTTCTTGATAGGAAACTTGACTTTTTACCCTAATGGAAACATAATGAGTATTAATTTTAGGGATAAAGATGGAAATATATATGATTTTAAATTTTTTATCAAATACGAGAATAGAGATGGATAATATAGTGCATATTCTGTATCCGTATCTTATATTTATATTTATTAAATAATTTTTTATTAAATAATATAAAATTTTATTTTAGATAAATTAAAATTAATATATTTCTATTTAAAAATATATATTAATATGTTTATAAAAATTACATAAATGTGAAAATTTAAAAATAAAAAAAAAAGCAAAATATAGAATTTGGTTTTTATTTTTTTAGAAAAGTTATAGTTACAAGATCACCCACACTCTTTAAATATATACGAGTATGGAGATGAAGATATATTTGAAAAACCTATTAGATAAAATATTAAAATTGGTATAATATAAAAATTTGAGGATGAAGATAGGAAATGGTATACTCGTCTCGTATTATACCCATTGATATTCTTACACATCCATTAAATTTGTTGAAATCAATTATTAAAAAAACAAAATTAAAAAATTTTACTTGGTGATTGCTTCTTTATATAAACACTATTATATGAGAAAGAAACGGTTCCGATTGAAATATAAACACTATTATACGAGAAAGAACAGTTCCAATTGAAAATACTGTGTTGAAATAAAAGCCAAAAGGGGCAAAATTAGACTGATAACTCCACAAACATGAAATTTCAAATTGATTTAATTTCCAATTGGTATTATACAATTAGCTAGTGGTTTTTTGTTGAATATTTTATATTTTGTAGGAACAAAATAAATATGCCTTAGGATAAAATGTTTCAGATAATTACTTCAGACGTATCTACTGATCTGTTCGATTTATCCTCAATCGAAGAGACAATTTGGTGTCATGTTTAGATATTTGTCTGAAAAATTAAAACATTGGTTTTTAATATTATTAGATTGCCATCACTTTCACTATATTGTTCAATACCAATCAATAACACTATTATCTTGACTTCTATTCGAAACTATATATATCCACTATGCCTGGATTTTATTTTGCTTTATCTTTTCTCTTCAAATTGTATTATTGTCCAACTTCAATTTTTATTGTTAAAATAACAATAAGGAACAGAAAAATTAATCACTAGACAACAAATAAGACATGTGAAAGGGACCTGGATCCATTCCAGACCCAGACTAATCTTTTTATGATCAACTTCATTAAAGATGAGGCAGATGGATTAAGGGAGTTTTTTAAAGATACTTTGTTTGTATTCCTCTCCAATGTTAAAAAAAAAATTAGAGATGATTTTTGAATGACCCAAGAAGAAAATATAAAGAAAAAATTATGATCGAAATTGTCATCAAAATCCATAATAATCTAAATACTCAACCATAATGAAACAATTAAGTTTTTTTCCTAGTTACATTAGTCGCTAATTAATCCAATCCAAGTGACGAGGCAAAACGGTCCACCTTCTTCTTAGACTATATGTGAGCCTTATGCATAGATTTTCAAAAATCTATGCTTTAGTATATTTTTCTCATCTTATTGTCCTTTTTGAAGTCCTGATAGCCAATTGGAAATTGTTAGTAAAATACAATAATTATTCTCTCCAATCATGTAAAACTGTTTAAAAAGTACAACCTAAGAGCCAAAATAAAATAAAGATAAAATGTTATCTTATGCATTAGTATTAGCTCTCAAACTTTTCCACCTAAAAGAGGTAATAATATATATAATCACCAATTAATCATTCTCTAATTATGCAGTGATTAAATTCAATGACGATGCTCAACAAGAGTGAAATTGTCAGAGTTGCGACACAATCATAATTTCCCCCAACCATTAGCTGTTGTAAGAACTGTGCCTTGTTCAATTCCTGATCAGCAACATAATGCTATAAACAAGTAGATCTTTGATATGCTCAACTCCTCCACTCTAACTCTATGTTCTTTTTCAAGTCATTAAAGCGCCATCGCATATTCCAGTAGTTCCACCAGCCTCATGTTCTCAATCGGCTGATCCAATCAAAACGCATCACTAATATCTTCTTTAACTTCTTTTGCTTTATCATGAATAATTACCTAAGCAGATGACTCGACTAGATATCGATCAAGAACTACTTTCACATTATCGTTGGTGTATACTCTTTCCAGATTTTGATAATGTGAGGATACCAACTTCTGCCCCCGCACAATGTGGAAAGTTCTTTAGCTTTATTGAATAACCCTCTTCTACGTTTGGAGAAAGTGACTTGACGTTTGCTTTTGTCTTCCAGTTTCTTGATTTCAATTCGCTGATGACCTCGGCTGCTTCTTGTTTTCTTCGCTCTGTTGCGTTTGATATCAATACATTATCCTTCATAGTGAGAAAACAAAAGATCAGCCAAGGACACCAAAATTTGTACAGCATTTCTACGCGTCTTTAGGGGTTGATAAACAAAGGCTGAGTGCATGGGTTTATTTATACGGATTTAACCCAAGTAATAAACTAACTTGTATAACAAGAAATAACTTAGGTGATGTGACCAACTTGCCATTTTAATATCTTTTTATAATGAGTACTGCTAATTTAAAGATATTGAATGAGATTTTTTTTCTTTTTTTTAGAAAAATTATAAAGATTAGTTACCCTATGAATTACATTTATGAATAGAAAAGATTTGCAAAATTGTATTGCTTTCAAATCTTTGTATTTTATTTTTACTTTTTGAAAAAGTTTCATGTATTTTATTATAAACAAAAAGCCTAATTTTAAAAAAGAAATCATTTGGCCCAACTTATGAAAAAATTATGAATTTTAAAAATTTTAACTTATGTGAAAATCAAATATGAGTTTTTAGATGAAATTATAAATCGAAACTTTTCAAGAAGTATTAATTTTAAAAAAGAATATTTAATAAATATTTTTTACATTCTCACAATTTACAAAATTATAAGGAAGATTATATATTTTTAGATTTTTTACCATTTATTATTGAATTCATTTGTTTTTATTATAATTAATAAAAATATATTTTTATCTTATTTATTATTTTCACTTAAAAACTTGTGATTTAATTTAACAAAATTGACTATTTATTTTTTATTTATTAAAAATATACAAAATTATTATCAAATAATTTTTTCAATATCTCACCATACTTTTGTATTAGGTTTGCTAAATGCTATTTTAGCTTTTTTTTTTACAGTATTTTTAGAACAGGTCTACTCTAGTAGACCAATGTAAAGGAAGTTAATAGTGTTGATCAATTTACACCAGTGTAAAATTTTTTAATTTTACATATTTTTCTAACCATGTATTTTAATAGATGAGATTAACTCACTTTTTCTCCTTTTGACTTATCTCTACCATTTTTGGGATCTATTGAAATAAATAGTTAAAAAATATGTAAAACTAAAAGGTTTTACATTGATGTAAACTGATCCTTCTTTATATTTATAGAGAAAAGTGAGGGGAGGGATTCACTTGCACTAATGGATCAAAATGGTTAAGTGTAAGTGTTATAAATTTAATTTTGATCCAATGATAAAAAAAATGCATAACTCTTACACTAGTATAAGTGGATATTCTTTTTCATATATACATATATATATATATGATAAAGTAAGGGAAAGATAAATGGATCAAAGGCAATGGATAAGAAAGAAAAAATATTTTAGTAGTTATGAAAATTTTTTTTTTCATTTTAATGTTAATTGAGATATTAGGGGATTAGAATTTAAACTTTCAAATTGAAAATCTTAAGTTCAAATTTATGGAAGGAAATGATGATATTTATGTTAGAAAAAAATATAAAAGTAAAAGTTTATAAGAAAAAAAACTTTTTGATAAACGTCTTGACAACTTGTTAACTTATTGTAACCTCTTTGTTATGTAGTTGGAGTTGAACAATATGGACCTTCAAATACAAATGAAATAACTTCAAGGAGTGTTACATATGCCACTTCCCTAAGACTTATTTCACCTTAACTAGTTATAGTATGCAATAAGGGTGAACCAAAATGCCTTCAAGATATAATGAAGCCTTTTTTATTCTTACTTTGTAGTAGTAAAGTATACCACTAAATACTCTTGGGTAAGAATGGAAATACCTTGTCTTTAACAATGATTTTTATAGCAATAGTTTGGTGAGATTTTATTGTAAAAAGATTTGTAAAAATTTTGCCAATCTTATTAAGTCTCCTAATAGTTTGGTAAGACTTAATGTAAAAGTAATCCTCAATCGCTTGGAGGATGAAAATATTTTTTATTTTTTTTAAACTGATTTTATGAAATTTCTCAATAGTTTGGTGGATTTTGTAAAATTCAAATCCATAAAATTCTCCAATAGTTTGGAATGATTCATGAATTTATCTGAAAAGATTTTTTATTTTTACTTTTTTTGTAAATAAGTAAAATGAAACTCATAAAGAAAAAAAATCACAACAATAAGTAATGTATTTTTTTCAATTTAAAATAACAATATAAGAGTAAATAAAAATAAACAAAATAACATAAATAAATAAAAAATATAAAGTCAAAACAGAAAATGGAGTGAAAATAGGAAGAAAATACCTACGATCGGGTCATGGTAAAACACACAGATTTAGATGCCTCAAATTTCAAGCTTTTCTTCAAAAGTATTTGAGTATGCCTCTCTTTCTAAAATGATTATTCTTCTGTCTTCTCTCTAACTAATTTTCAGAAATTAACAAATAAATCTCAAAAGCTGATAGAGAATTTTCAAAAACCCAACAAATTATCTAGAAAGCTAAAACCAAGAATCCCTAAAATACAGAAGCTTACAGAAATTCAAACTCAAAAACACCAAATCTCAATTCTAGAAAATCG
>NW_019167979.1:0-44953 GCF_002303985.1 Durio zibethinus | reverse complement strand
TAATAAAAATGAAAAAAGAAGAAAAAAGACAATAGAAAAAATTTTAGTTTATAAAATACAAACGAAAGAATAAAAAAATATAACAAATAATAAAATAAAGATATAAAAAATCAATGATAAAAAATTAAAAAAAGAAAAAAGTTAATAAAAAATAAAAACAAAAGAAAGAAGTGTGGATAAAAAACAACAAATTAAAAAGAAGAAAAACCTTAAGAAAAAAATAAAAAAAAATAAGATAAAAAGTAAAAGAGTACAAAAAGAAAAAAATAATAGAAGATAATGTAAATGACCAATTAGATTAGAGCAACAAAAAATCAAAGTAAAAAAGAAAATAAGTAGTGAAAGAATAATATAATGAGATAAGAAAGAAGGTTTTTGTAAAAAAAAAAGAAAGAAAAAGATAGTATATAACAAAATATAATAAATGAATAATTAGGAAAATTGTATAAAAAGTAAAAAAAAACAAAAAGCTTTAAAAAAGGAAATAAATAAAGAAATAAAAAAATTCTACAAAGTTCAATCTAATTTTATGTTTTAAAACTTAATTTGAATTTGAAAGTTTAGATGCAAAATATTTGATTTGAATTTATTGATTTTAAATTTAAAAATTTTAATTTTTAAATCGTAAAAATGTAAAATATAAATACATGATAGATATAACAATTCCAAACTAGTGTTATTATATATAAGCCAATAAAAATTCCAAAAGAAAATAACAAAGATAATTATTATCTCTTAACAAATTGTATCAAATAAAAGATAAATATTACAATCCAAAATAATAAATAAAATAATCCAAATTTTATTAAATAAAAGATAAATATTATACAATATAATTTTGTTAATTAGATAAATTACACGATAAATAAAAAATAAATTTCAAGATAAAATACAAGATATTTTAATTAGATATCTAATTAGTATACATGCACATAACATCTTCAATTTCTAATGAAATCAAAGTCTCATTCAACAATGTTTTAATGTCCAATAACATTATAAAATTTTTATAAAAAAACAAAATAACAAAAATTAAAAATAAAAAATAAAAGGAAAAAAAAGAGAAGAAATAGTTAAAGCGAGAAGGAAAAAAGATAAAATAAGCATTAAAAAGAGAAAAAAATAAAAAGTTGAGGAAATGAAAAATTAACGGGAGTCAAAGAAAAAATTGTTAAAAAATACAAAAGCTAATAAAAATTTCAAAAACGAAGAAAAATGACAAAAATAGAAAACAAATTTAGTTTATAAAATACAAACAAAAAATAAGAAAATATAACAAATAATAAGATATGAAGATATAAAAATCAGAGATAAAAAATTAAAAAGAAGGTTAAAAAAATGAAAAAGGGATGACTAAGTAGAAAAAAATTTAATTTAGGAAAATACAAGCAAAAATAATGTAATAAGAAAAAATAAAAAAATCAAAGATTACAAAAATTAACAGAGGGAAAAGTTAAAACAAAATAAAAATAAAAACAAAATAAGGAAGTGTAAAAAAAAAAATGGAAACAAGAAATAAAAAGAATTTTGTGAAAAAAATTAGAAAAAACAAGAAAAAATAAAAATGAAGAGCAAAAATATGAAATAAAACAAAAGAAAAAAAGTTTTATAGAAAATTTTAAAACAAAAAAAAGTGGAAGAACAAAAAAAAAATGTAAAAAGGAGAAGGAGTTAACGAAAATTATAAAAAAATACAAGTAGAAAATAAACCACAATGATAAATAAAAAGAAAGAAAAAAAGATAGAAAAATAAAAAATCCAAACATTATAAAAATTTATGAAAATATATAAATAAAGAAAGAAATAAAAAATAAAAATATTTAAAGGCAAAACAAAAAATATAAAAAAACAACAAATACAATAAAAATATAAAAAGTAAGAAAATAAAAAATAAATGAAATAAAAAAAGACCCCAAAAATTGAATAAAAATTTTTTCAAAATGAAAGGAAATGACAAAATAGAAAAAAATATTTTAAAAAAAATACAAAAAAATGTGAAAAACATATAAGGAAATCAATAAGGAAAACAATATAAAAAGATCAAAGACAAAAAAATTAAAAGAGAGAAAAAGTTAATTTCAAAATAAAATGAAAACCAAAGAAGAAATGCAACAAAAGAAACTATAAGAATTTGAAAATGAAAATAAGAAATAGAAAGAAAATTTGTGAAAAAATTTAAGAAAGAATAAAAATGGAAAGACAAAAGATTTACGAAAAATAAAAAATCCAAAACATTCTAAAAATTTATGAAAATTTAAATAAAGAAAGAAATAAAAAATAAAAATAAAATAAGAAAACAATATTAAAGTAAAACAAAAAAAATAAAAGAAACAAAAATACAAAAAATATAAAAGGTAAGGATAATAAAAAATAATGAATCAAAAATACCAAAAATTGAAAAAAATTTAATAAAATGAAAAATAAAATAAAATACTAAAAAAATAACAACTTAAAAATAAACAAAAACAAAAATGTAAACAAAGTCAAGAAAATAAAAAATTAGAGAATAAAAAAAATATAAAACGATTAAAATGAATAAAAATTTCGAATATTAAAATAGAAAAAAATTTTCGTTTAGAATATACAAAGAAAAACAAAAAAAAAAATAACAAATGTAGAAAAAAAGACATAAAAAATCAAAGACAAAAGTAAAATAAAAGTCAATACAAAATTATAAATAAAATCAAAAGGGAAGTTCACAAAAAAACAAAAGTCTAAGATTTTTAAAATTGTAAAGAAGCGAATAAAAAAAAGTGTGAACAAAAGATATAAGAAAAAAGCAAGAAAACAATAAAAAATGAAAATACAAAATATATAAAAATAATTAAAACAAAAAGAATGAAAGCAAATGAACAAATAAATTAAAAGAAAAAAAGAATTAATGAAAAATTATAAAAATGAATAGATAATAGCAAAAAAAATGAAACAAACCAAAAGAAGAAAAGATTTAAAAAATAAAAGTAAATATCCATAACATTATAAAATTTTATAAAAAATAACAAAATTAACAATAAAAAATAAAAGGAAAAATAAAATAAAAGATTAGTAAAGCAAAAGGAAAATAAGAAAAAATAAGTACTAAAAAAGAGAAAAATTAAAAATAACAAAACGCAATTAAAAAAAGTAAGAAAATTAAAAAAATACAAAAAACTAATAAAAATGAAAAAAAGAAAAGAAAAAGACAATGAGAAAAAATTTTAGTTTATAAAATTATCAAACGAAAAATAAAAAAATATAACAAATAATAAGAAATAAAGATATAAAAAATCAATGATAAAAAATTAAAAAAGAAAAAAGTTAATAAAAAATAAAAACAAAAGAAAGAAGTGTGGATAAAAAACACAAATTAAAAAGAAGAAAAACCTTAAGAAAAAAAAATGAAAAAAAATAAAGATAAAAAGTAAAAGAGTACAAAAAGAAAAAAATAATAGAAGATAATGTAAATGACCAATTAGATTAGAGCAACAAAAAAAATCAAAGTAAAAAAGAAAATAAGTAGTGAAAGAATAATATAGATGAAGATAAGAAAGAAGGTTTTTTGTAAAAAAAAAAGAAAAGAAAAAAGAATAGTATATAACAAATATAATAAATGAATAATTAGGAAAATGTATAAAAAGTAAAAAAAAACAAAAAGCTTTAAAAAAGGAAATAAATAAAGAAATAAAAAAATTCTACAAAGTTCAATCTTTAATTTATGTTTTAAAACTTAATTTGAATTTGAAAGTTTAGATGCAAAATATTTTGATTTGAATTTATTGATTTAAATTTAAAATTTTTAATTTTTAAATCGTTAAAAATGTAAAAATATAAATACATGATAGATATAACAATTCCAAACTAGTGTTATTATATATAAGCCAATAAAATTCCAAAGAAAATAACAAAGATAATTATTATCTCTTAACAAATTGTATCAAATAAAAGATAAATATATTACAATCCAAAATAATAAATAAAATAATCCAAATTTTATTAAATAAAAGATAAATATTATACAATATAATTTTGTTAATTAGATAATTACACGATAAATAAAAATAAATTTCAAGATAAAATACAAGATGATTTAATTAGATATCTAATTAGTATACATGCACATAACATCTTCAATTTCTAATGAAATCAAAGTCTCATTCAACAATGTTTTAATGTCCATTAACATTATAAAATTTTTATAAAAAAACAAAATAACAAAAATTAAAAATAAAAAATAAAAGGAAAAAAAAGAGAAAATATTAAAGCGAAAGGAAAAAAGATAAAATAAGCATTAAAAAGAGAAAAAAAATAAAAAAGTGAGGAAATGAAAATTAACGAGTCAAAGAAAAATTGTAAAAATACAAAAGCTAATAAAAATTTCAAAAAACGAAGAAAAATGACAAAATAGAAAACAAATTTAGTTTATAAAATACAAACAAAAAATAAAAATATAACAAATAATAAGATATAAAAGATATAAAAATCAGAGATAAAAAATTAAAAGAACGTTAAAAAATGAAAAGGGATGACTAAGTAGAAAAAAATTTAATTTAGAAAATACAAGCAAAATAATGTAATAAGAAAAAAATAAAAAAAATCAAAGATACAAAAATTAACAGAGGGAAAAGTTTTAAAACAAAATAAAAATAAAAACAAAATAAGGAAGTGTAAAAAAAAAAATGGAAACAAGAAATAAAAAGAATTTTGTGAAAAAAAATTAGAAAAACAAGAAAAAATAAAAAATGAAGAGGCAAAATATGAAATAAAACAAAAAGAAAAAAAGTTTTATAGAAAATTTTAAAACAAAGAAAAAGTGAAAACAAAAAAAAAAAAAGTAAAAAAAGGAAAAGGAGTTAACGAAAAATTATAAAAATACAATAGAAAATAACCAACAATGATAAATAAAAAAGAAAAGAAAAAAAGATAGAAAAAATAAAAAAATCCAAAACATTATAAAAATTTATGAAAATATAAATAAAGAAAGAAATAAAAAATAAAAATATTAAAGCAAAACAAAAAATATAAAATAAACAAAAATACAATAAAAAATATAAAAAGTAAGAAAATAAAAAAATAATGAATAAAAAAAGACAAAATTGAATAAAAATTTCAAAAATGAAAGGAAATGACAAAATAGAAAAAAATATTTTAAAAAATACAAAAATTGAAAAACATATAAGAAATATAAGAAAACAATATAAAAAATCAAAGACAAAAAATTAAAAGAGAGAAAAGTTAATTCAAAATAAAAATGAAAACCAAAGAAGAAAATGCAACAAAAGAAACTATAAGAATTTGAAAATGAAAATAAGAAATAGAAAGAAATTTGTGAAAAAATTTAAGAAAAGAATAAAAATGAAAAGACAAAAGATTTACGAAAAATTAAAAAATCCAAAACATTTCTAAAAATTTTATGAAAATTTAAATAAAGAAAGAAATAAAAAATAAAATAAAATAAGAAAACAATATTAAAGTAAACAAAAAAAATAAAAGAAACAAAAATACAATAAAAATATAAAAGGTAAGATAATAAAAAATAATGAATCAAAAATACAAAAATTGAAAAAAATTTAATATAAATGAAAAAATAAAATAAAATACTAAAAAAATAACAATTAAAAATAAACAAAAACAAAAAGTAAAAAAGTAAGAAAATAAAAAATTAGAGAATAAAAAATATAAAACGATAAAATGAATAAAAATTTCGAATATAAAATAGAAAAAAATTTTCGTTTAGAATATACAAAGAAAAACAAAAAAAAAAATAACAAATGTAGAAAAAAGACATAAAAAATCAAAGACAAAAAGTAAAATAAAAGTCAATACAAAATATAAATAAAATCAAAAGGGAAGTTCACAAAAAAACAAAAGTCTAAGATTTTAAAATTGTAAAGAAGGAATAAAAAAAAGTGTGAACAAAAAGATATAAGAAAAAGCAAGGAAAACAATAAAAATGAAAATACAAATATATAAAATAATTAAAACAAAAAGAATGAAAGCAAATGAACAAATAAATTAAAAGAAAAAAAGGAATTAATGAAAAATTATAAAAATAGAATAGATAATAGCAAAAAAAATGAAACAAACCAAAAGAAGAAAAGATTAAAAAATAAAAGTAAATATCCATAACATTATAAAATTTTTATAAAAAATAACAAAAATTAACAATAAAAAATAAAAGGAAAAATAAAATAAAAGATTAGTAAAGCAAAAGGAAAAAGATAAAATAAGTACTAAAAAAGAGAAAAATTAAAAATAAACAAAAACGCAATTAAAAAAAGAGTAAGAAAATTAAAAAAAATACAAAAAACTAATAAAAATGAAAAAAAGAAAAGAAAAAGACAATAGAAAAAATTTTAGTTTATAAAATACAAACGAAAAATAAAAAATATAACAAATAATAAGAAATAAAGATATAAAAAATCAATGATAAAAAATTAAAAAAAGAAAAAAGTTAATAAAAAATAAAAACAAAAGAAAGAAGTGTGGATAAAAAACACAAATTAAAAAGAAGAAAAACCTTAAGAAAAAAAATGAAAAAAAATAAAGATAAAAAGTAAAAAGAGTACAAAAAGAAAAAAAATAATAGAAGATAATGTAAATGACCAATTAGATTAGAGCAACAAAAAAATCAAAGTAAAAAAGAAAATAAGTAGTGAAAGAATAATATAATGAAGATAAGAAAGAAGGTTTTTTGTAAAAAAAAAAGAAAAAGAAAAAGATAGTATATAACAAAAATATAATAAATGAATAATTAGGAAAATGTATAAAAAGTAAAAAAAAACAAAAAGCTTTAAAAAAGGAAATAAATAAAGAAATAAAAAAATTCTACAAAGTTCAATCTTTAATTTATGTTTTAAAACTTAATTTGAATTTGAAAGTTTAGATGCAAAATATTTTGATTTGAATTTATTGATTTAAATTTAAAATTTTTAATTTTTAAATCGTTAAAAATGTAAAAATATAAATACATGATAGATATAACAATTCCAAACTAGTGTTATTATATATAAGCCAATAAAATTCCAAAAGAAAATAACAAAGATAATTATTATCTCTTAACAAATTGTATCAAATAAAAGATAAATATTATACAATCCAAAATAATAAATAAAATAATCCAAATTTTATTAAATAAAAGATAAATATTATACAATATAATTTTGTTAATTAGATAAATTACACGATAAATAAAAATAAATTTCAAGATAAAATACAAGATGATTTTAATTAGATATCTAATTAGTATACATGCACATAACATCTTCAATTTCTAATGAAATCAAAGTCTCATTCAACAATGTTTTAATGTCCATAACATTATAAAATTTTTATAAAAAAACAAAATAACAAAAATTAAAAATAAAAAATAAAAGGAAAAAAAAGAGAAAATATTAAAGCGAAAGGAAAAAAGATAAAATAAGCATTAAAAAAGAGAAAAAAAATAAAAAAGTGAGGAAATGAAAAATTAACGAGTCAAAAGAAAAAATTGTAAAAATACAAAAGCTAATAAAAATTTCAAAAACGAAGAAAAAATGACAAAATAGAAAACAAATTTAGTTTATAAAATACAAACAAAAAATAAAAAATATAACAAATAATAAGATATAAAGATATAAAAAATCAGAGATAAAAAATTAAAAGAAGTTAAAAAATGAAAAGGGATGACTAAGTAGAAAAAAATTTAATTTAGAAAATACAAGCAAAAATAATGTAATAAGAAAAAAATAAAAAAAATCAAAGATACAAAAATTAACAGAGGGAAAAGTTAAAACAAAATAAAAATAAAAACAAAATAAGGAAGTGTAAAAAAAAAATGGAAACAAGAAATAAAAAGAATTTTGTGAAAAAAATTAGAAAAACAAGAAAAAATAAAAAATGAAGAGGCAAAAATATGAAATAAAACAAAAAGAAAAAAAGTTTTATAGAAAATTTTAAAACAAAGAAAAAAGTGAAAACAAAAAAAAAAATGTAAAAAAAGGAAAAGGAGTTAACGAAAAATTATAAAAATACAATAGAAAATAACCAACAATGATAAATAAAAAAAGAAAAGAAAAAAAGATAGAAAAATAAAAAAATCCAAAACATTATAAAAATTTATGAAAATATAAATAAAGAAAGAAATAAAAAATAAAAATATTAAAGCAAAACAAAAAATATAAAATAAACAAAAATACAATAAAAAATATAAAAAGTAAGAAAATAAAAAATAATGAATAAAAAAAGACAAAAATTGAATAAAAATTTCAAAAATGAAAGGAAATGACAAAATAGAAAAAAATATTTTAAAAAATACAAAAAATTGAAAAACATATAAGAAATAATAAGAAAACAATATAAAAAATCAAAGACAAAAAATTAAAAGAGAGAAAAGTTAATTCAAAATAAAAATGAAAACCAAAGAAGAAAATGCAACAAAAGAAACTATAAGAATTTGAAAATGAAAATAAGAAATAGAAAGAAATTTGTGAAAAAATTTAAGAAAAGAATAAAAATGAAAAGACAAAAGATTTACGAAAAATAAAAAATCCAAAACATTCTAAAAATTTATGAAAATTTAAATAAAGAAAGAAATAAAAAATAAAAATAAAATAAGAAAACAATATTAAAGTAAAACAAAAAAAATAAAAGAAACAAAAATACAATAAAAATATAAAAGGTAAGATAATAAAAAATAATGAATCAAAAATACAAAAATTGAAAAAAAATTTAATATAAATGAAAAAATAAAATAAAATACTAAAAAAATAACAATTAAAAATAAACAAAAACAAAAAGTAAAAAAGTAAGAAAATAAAAAATTAGAGAATAAAAAAATATAAAACGATAAAATGAATAAAAATTTCGAATATAAAATAGAAAAAAATTTTCGTTTAGAATATACAAAGAAAAACAAAAAAAAAAATAACAAATGTAGAAAAAAAGACATAAAAAATCAAAGACAAAAAGTAAAATAAAAGTCAATACAAAATATAAATAAAATCAAAAGGGAAGTTCACAAAAAAACAAAAGTCTAAGATTTTAAAATTGTAAAGAAGGAATAAAAAAAAGTGTGAACAAAAAGATATAAGAAAAAGCAAGAAAACAATAAAAAATGAAAATACAAAATATATAAAAATAATTAAAACAAAAAGAATGAAAGCAAATGAACAAATAAATTAAAAGAAAAAAAGGAATTAATGAAAAATTATAAAAATAGAATAGATAATAGCAAAAAAAATGAAACAAACCAAAAGAAGAAAAGATTAAAAAATAAAAGTAAATATCCATAACATTATAAAATTTTTATAAAAAATAACAAAAATTAACAATAAAAATAAAAGGAAAAATAAAATAAAAGATTAGTAAAGCAAAAGGAAAAAGATAAAATAAGTACTAAAAAAGAGAAAAATTAAAAATAAACAAAAACGCAATTAAAAAAAGTAAGAAAATTAAAAAAAATACAAAAACTAATAAAAATGAAAAAAAGAAAAGAAAAAGACAATAGAAAAAATTTTAGTTTATAAAATACAAACGAAAAATAAAAAAATATAACAAATAATAAGAAATAAAGATATAAAAAAATCAATGATAAAAAATTAAAAAAAGAAAAAAGTTAATAAAAAATAAAAACAAAAGAAAGAAGTGTGGATAAAAAACACAAATTAAAAAGAAGAAAAACCTTAAGAAAAAAAATGAAAAAAAATAAAGATAAAAAGTAAAAAGAGTACAAAAAGAAAAAAAATAATAGAAGATAATGTAAATGACCAATTAGATTAGAGCAACAAAAAAAATCAAAGTAAAAAAGAAAATAAGTAGTGAAAGAATAATATAATGAAGATAAGAAAGAAGGTTTTTTGTAAAAAAAAAGAAAAAGAAAAAGATAGTATATAACAAAAATATAATAAATGAATAATTAGGAAAATGTATAAAAAGTAAAAAAAAACAAAAAGCTTTAAAAAAGGAAATAAATAAAGAAATAAAAAAATTCTACAAAGTTCAATCTTTAATTTATGTTTTAAAACTTAATTTGAATTTGAAAGTTTAGATGCAAAATATTTTGATTTGAATTTATTGATTTAAATTTAAAATTTTTAATTTTTAAATCGTTAAAAATGTAAAAATATAAATACATGATAGATATAACAATTCCAAACTAGTGTTATTATATATAAGCCAATAAAATTCCAAAAGAAAATAACAAAGATAATTATTATCTCTTAACAAATTGTATCAAATAAAAGATAAATATTATACAATCCAAAATAATAAATAAAATAATCCAAATTTTATTAAATAAAAGATAAATATTATACAATATAATTTTGTTAATTAGATAAATTACACGATAAATAAAAATGAATTTCAAGATAAAATACAAGATGATTTTAATTAGATATCTAATTAGTATACATGCACATAACATCTTCAATTTCTAATGAAATCAAAGTCTCATTCAACAATGTTTTAATGTCCATAACATTATAAAATTTTTATAAAAAAACAAAATAACAAAAATTAAAAATAAAAAATAAAAGGAAAAAAAAGAGAAAATATTAAAGCGAAAGGAAAAAAGATAAAATAAGCATTAAAAAAGAGAAAAAAAATAAAAAAGTGAGGAAATGAAAAATTAACGAGTCAAAAGAAAAAATTGTAAAAATACAAAAGCTAATAAAAATTTCAAAAACGAAGAAAAAATGACAAAATAGAAAACAAATTTAGTTTATAAAATACAAACAAAAAATAAAAAATATAACAAATAATAAGATATAAAGATATAAAAAATCAGAGATAAAAAATTAAAAGAAGTTAAAAAATGAAAAGGGATGACTAAGTAGAAAAAAATTTAATTTAGAAAATACAAGCAAAAATAATGTAATAAGAAAAAAATAAAAAAAATCAAAGATACAAAAATTAACAGAGGGAAAAGTTAAAACAAAATAAAAATAAAAACAAAATAAGGAAGTGTAAAAAAAAAATGGAAACAAGAAATAAAAAGAATTTTGTGAAAAAAATTAGAAAAACAAGAAAAAATAAAAAATGAAGAGGCAAAAATATGAAATAAAACAAAAAGAAAAAAAGTTTTATAGAAAATTTTAAAACAAAGAAAAAAGTGAAAACAAAAAAAAAAATGTAAAAAAAGGAAAAGGAGTTAACGAAAAATTATAAAAATACAATAGAAAATAACCAACAATGATAAATAAAAAAAGAAAAGAAAAAAAGATAGAAAAATAAAAAAATCCAAAACATTATAAAAATTTATGAAAATATAAATAAAGAAAGAAATAAAAAATAAAAATATTAAAGCAAAACAAAAAATATAAAATAAACAAAAATACAATAAAAAATATAAAAAGTAAGAAAATAAAAAATAATGAATAAAAAAAGACAAAAATTGAATAAAAATTTCAAAAATGAAAGGAAATGACAAAATAGAAAAAAATATTTTAAAAAATACAAAAAATTGAAAAACATATAAGAAATAATAAGAAAACAATATAAAAAATCAAAGACAAAAAATTAAAAGAGAGAAAAGTTAATTCAAAATAAAAATGAAAACCAAAGAAGAAAATGCAACAAAAGAAACTATAAGAATTTGAAAATGAAAATAAGAAATAGAAAGAAATTTGTGAAAAAATTTAAGAAAAGAATAAAAATGAAAAGACAAAAGATTTACGAAAAATAAAAAATCCAAAACATTCTAAAAATTTATGAAAATTTAAATAAAGAAAGAAATAAAAAATAAAAATAAAATAAGAAAACAATATTAAAGTAAAACAAAAAAAATAAAAGAAACAAAAATACAATAAAAATATAAAAGGTAAGATAATAAAAAATAATGAATCAAAAATACAAAAATTGAAAAAAAATTTAATATAAATGAAAAAATAAAATAAAATACTAAAAAAATAACAATTAAAAATAAACAAAAACAAAAAGTAAAAAAGTAAGAAAATAAAAAATTAGAGAATAAAAAAATATAAAACGATAAAATGAATAAAAATTTCGAATATAAAATAGAAAAAAATTTTCGTTTAGAATATACAAAGAAAAACAAAAAAAAAAATAACAAATGTAGAAAAAAGACATAAAAAATCAAAGACAAAAAGTAAAATAAAAGTCAATACAAAATATAAATAAAATCAAAAGGGAAGTTCACAAAAAAACAAAAGTCTAAGATTTTAAAATTGTAAAGAAGGAATAAAAAAAAGTGTGAACAAAAAGATATAAGAAAAAGCAAGAAAACAATAAAAAATGAAAATACAAAATATATAAAAATAATTAAAACAAAAAGAATGAAAGCAAATGAACAAATAAATTAAAAGAAAAAAAGGAATTAATGAAAAATTATAAAAATAGAATAGATAATAGCAAAAAAAATGAAACAAACCAAAAGAAGAAAAGATTAAAAAATAAAAGTAAATATCCATAACATTATAAAATTTTTATAAAAAATAACAAAAATTAACAATAAAAAATAAAAGGAAAAATAAAATAAAAGATTAGTAAAGCAAAAGGAAAAAGATAAAATAAGTACTAAAAAAGAGAAAAATTAAAAATAAACAAAAACGCAATTAAAAAAAGTAAGAAAATTAAAAAAAATACAAAAACTAATAAAAATGAAAAAAAGAAAAGAAAAAGACAATAGAAAAAATTTTAGTTTATAAAATACAAACGAAAAATAAAAAAATATAACAAATAATAAGAAATAAAGATATAAAAAAATCAATGATAAAAAATTAAAAAAAGAAAAAAGTTAATAAAAAATAAAAACAAAAGAAAGAAGTGTGGATAAAAAACACAAATTAAAAAGAAGAAAAACCTTAAGAAAAAAAAATGAAAAAAAATAAAGATAAAAAGTAAAAAGAGTACAAAAAGAAAAAAAATAATAGAAGATAATGTAAATGACCAATTAGATTAGAGCAACAAAAAAAATCAAAGTAAAAAAGAAAATAAGTAGTGAAAGAATAATATAATGAAGATAAGAAAGAAGGTTTTTTGTAAAAAAAAAAGAAAAAGAAAAAGATAGTATATAACAAAAATATAATAAATGAATAATTAGGAAAATGTATAAAAAGTAAAAAAAAACAAAAAGCTTTAAAAAAGGAAATAAATAAAGAAATAAAAAAATTCTACAAAGTTCAATCTTTAATTTATGTTTTAAAACTTAATTTGAATTTGAAAGTTTAGATGCAAAATATTTTGATTTGAATTTATTGATTTAAATTTAAAATTTTTAATTTTTAAATCGTTAAAAATGTAAAAATATAAATACATGATAGATATAACAATTCCAAACTAGTGTTATTATATATAAGCCAATAAAATTCCAAAAGAAAATAACAAAGATAATTATTATCTCTTAACAAATTGTATCAAATAAAAGATAAATATTATACAATCCAAAATAATAAATAAAATAATCCAAATTTTATTAAATAAAAGATAAATATTATACAATATAATTTTGTTAATTAGATAAATTACACGATAAATAAAAATGAATTTCAAGATAAAATACAAGATGATTTTAATTAGATATCTAATTAGTATACATGCACATAACATCTTCAATTTCTAATGAAATCAAAGTCTCATTCAACAATGTTTTAATGTCCATAACATTATAAAATTTTTATAAAAAAACAAAATAACAAAAATTAAAAATAAAAATAAAAGGAAAAAAAAGAGAAAATATTAAAGCGAAAGGAAAAAAGATAAAATAAGCATTAAAAAAGAGAAAAAAAATAAAAAAGTGAGGAAATGAAAAATTAACGAGTCAAAAGAAAAAATTGTAAAAATACAAAAGCTAATAAAAATTTCAAAAACGAAGAAAAAATGACAAAATAGAAAACAAATTTAGTTTATAAAATACAAACAAAAAATAAAAAATATAACAAATAATAAGATATAAAGATATAAAAAATCAGAGATAAAAAATTAAAAGAAGTTAAAAAATGAAAAGGGATGACAAAGTAGAAAAAAATTTAATTTAGAAAATACAAGCAAAAATAATGTAATAAGAAAAAATAAAAAAAATCAAAGATACAAAAATTAACAGAGGGAAAAGTTAAAACAAAATAAAAATAAAAACAAAACAAGGAAGTGTAAAAAAAAAATGGAAACAAGAAATAAAAAGAATTTTGTGAAAAAAATTAGAAAAACAAGAAAAAATAAAAAATGAAGAGGCAAAAATATGAAATAAAACAAAAAGAAAAAAAGTTTTATAGAAAATTTTAAAACAAAGAAAAAAGTGAAAACAAAAAAAAAAATGTAAAAAAGGAAAAGGAGTTAACGAAAAATTATAAAAATACAATAGAAAATAACCAACAATGATAAATAAAAAAAGAAAAGAAAAAAAGATAGAAAAATAAAAAAATCCAAAACATTATAAAAATTTATGAAAATATAAATAAAGAAAGAAATAAAAAATAAAAATATTAAAGCAAAACAAAAAATATAAAATAAACAAAAATACAATAAAAAATATAAAAAGTAAGAAAATAAAAAATAATGAATAAAAAAAGACAAAAATTGAATAAAAATTTCAAAAATGAAAGGAAATGACAAAATAGAAAAAAATATTTTAAAAAATACAAAAAATTGAAAAACATATAAGAAATAATAAGAAAACAATATAAAAAATCAAAGACAAAAAATTAAAAGAGAGAAAAGTTAATTCAAAATAAAAATGAAAACCAAAGAAGAAAATGCAACAAAAGAAACTATAAGAATTTGAAAATGAAAATAAGAAATAGAAAGAAATTTGTGAAAAAATTTAAGAAAAGAATAAAAATGAAAAGACAAAAGATTTACGAAAAATAAAAAATCCAAAACATTCTAAAAATTTATGAAAATTTAAATAAAGAAAGAAATAAAAAATAAAAATAAAATAAGAAAACAATATTAAAGTAAAACAAAAAAAATAAAAGAAACAAAAATACAATAAAAATATAAAAGGTAAGATAATAAAAAATAATGAATCAAAAATACAAAAATTGAAAAAAAATTTAATATAAATGAAAAAATAAAATAAAATACTAAAAAAATAACAATTAAAAATAAACAAAAACAAAAAGTAAAAAAGTAAGAAAATAAAAAATTAGAGAATAAAAAAATATAAAACGATAAAATGAATAAAAATTTCGAATATAAAATAGAAAAAAATTTTCGTTTAGAATATACAAAGAAAAACAAAAAAAAAATAACAAATGTAGAAAAAAAGACATAAAAAATCAAAGACAAAAAGTAAAATAAAAGTCAATACAAAATATAAATAAAATCAAAAGGAAGTTCACAAAAAAACAAAAGTCTAAGATTTTAAAATTGTAAAGAAGGAATAAAAAAAAGTGTGAACAAAAAGATATAAGAAAAAGCAAGAAAACAATAAAAAATGAAAATACAAAATATATAAAAATAATTAAAACAAAAAGAATGAAAGCAAATGAACAAATAAATTAAAAGAAAAAAAGGAATTAATGAAAAATTATAAAATAGAATAGATAATAGCAAAAAAAATGAAACAAACCAAAAGAAGAAAAGATTAAAAAATAAAAGTAAATATCCATAACATTATAAAATTTTTATAAAAATAACAAAAATTAACAATAAAAAATAAAAGGAAAAATAAAATAAAAGATTAGTAAAGCAAAAGGAAAAAGATAAAATAAGTACTAAAAAAGAGAAAAATTAAAAATAAACAAAAAACGCAATTAAAAAAAGTAAGAAAATTAAAAAAAATACAAAAACTAATAAAAATGAAAAAAGAAAAGAAAAAGACAATAGAAAAAATTTTAGTTTATAAAATACAAACGAAAAATAAAAAAATATAACAAATAATAAGAAATAAAGATATAAAAAAATCAATGATAAAAAATTAAAAAAGAAAAAAGTTAATAAAAAATAAAAACAAAAGAAAGAAGTGTGGATAAAAAACACAAATTAAAAAGAAGAAAAACCTTAAGAAAAAAAAATGAAAAAAAATAAAGATAAAAAGTAAAAAGAGTACAAAAAGAAAAAAAATAATAGAAGATAATGTAAATGACCAATTAGATTAGAGCAACAAAAAAAATCAAAGTAAAAAAGAAAATAAGTAGTGAAAGAATAATATAATGAAGATAAGAAAGAAGGTTTTTGTAAAAAAAAAGAAAAAGAAAAAGATAGTATATAACAAAAATATAATAAATGAATAATTAGGAAAATGTATAAAAAGTAAAAAAAAAACAAAAAGCTTTAAAAAGGAAATAAATAAAGAAATAAAAAAATTCTACAAAGTTCAATCTTTAATTTATGTTTTAAAACTTAATTTGAATTTGAAAGTTTAGATGCAAAATATTTTGATTTGAATTTATTGATTTAAATTTAAAATTTTTAATTTTTAAATCGTTAAAAATGTAAAAAATATAAATACATGGATAGATATAACAATTCCAAACTAGTGTTATTATATATAAGCCAATAAAATTCCAAAAGAAAATAACAAAGATAATTATTATCTCTTAACAAATTGTATCAAATAAAAGATAAATATTATACAATCCAAAATAATAAATAAAATAATCCAAATTTTATTAAATAAAAGATAAATATTATACAATATAATTTTGTTAATTAGATAAATTACACGATAAATAAAAATGAATTTCAAGATAAAATACAAGATGATTTTAATTAGATATCTAATTAGTATACATGCACATAACATCTTCAATTTCTAATGAAATCAAAGTCTCATTCAACAATGTTTTAATGTCCATAACATTATAAAATTTTTATAAAAAAACAAAATAACAAAAATTAAAAATAAAAAATAAAAGGAAAAAAAAGAGAAAATATTAAAGCGAAGGAAAAAGATAAATAAGCATTAAAAAGAGAAAAAAATAAAAAAGTGAGGAAATGAAAAATTAACGAGTCAAAAGAAAAAATTGTAAAATACAAAAGCCGATAAAAATTTCAAAAACGAAGAAAAATGGACAAAATAGAAACAATTTAGTTTATAAATACAAACAAAAATAAAAAATATAACAAATAATAAGATATAAAGATATAAAAAATCAGAGATTAAAAAATTAAAAAGAAGTTAAAAATGAAAAAGGTGATGACAAAGCTAGAAAAAAAATTTAATTTAGAAAATCAAGCAAAATAATTGTAATAGAAAAAAATAAAAAAAATCAAAGATACAAAAATTAACAGAGGGAAAAGTTTAAAACAAAAATAAAAATAAAAACAAAATAAGGAAGTGTAAAAAAAAAATGGAACAAAGAAAAAAAAGAATTTTGTGAAAAAAAAATTAGAAAAACAAGAAAAAAATAAAAATGAAGAGGCAAAAAATTATGAAAATAAAACAAAAAGGAAAAAATGTTTTATAGAAAATTTTAAAAACAAAGAAAAAAGTGAAAAACAAAAAAAAAAATGTAAAAAAAGGAAAAGGAGTTAACGAAAAATTATAAAAATACAATAGAAAATAACCAACAATGATAAATAAAAAAAGAAAAGAAAAAAGATAGAAAAATAAAAAATCCAAAACATTATAAAAATTTATGAAAATATAAATAAGAAAGAAATAAAAAATAAAAATATTAAAGCAAAACAAAAAATATAAAATAAACAAAAATACAATAAAAAATATAAAAAGTAAGAAAATAAAAAATAATGAATAAAAAAGACAAAAATTGAATAAAAATTTCAAAAATGAAAGGAAATGACAAAATAGAAAAAAATATTTTAAAAAATACAAAAAATGAAAAACATATAAGAAATAATAAGAAAACAATATAAAAAATCAAAGACAAAAAATTAAAAGAGAGAAAAGTTAATTCAAAATAAAAATGAAAACCAAAGAAGAAAATGCAACAAAAAAACTATAAGAATTTGAAAATGAAAATAAGAAATAAAAGAAATTTGTGAAAAAATTTAAGAAAAGAATAAAAATGAAAAGACAAAAGATTTATGAAAAATAAAAAATCCAAAACATTCTAAAAATTTATGAAAATTTAAATAAAGAAAGAAATAAAAAATAAAAATAAAATAAGAAAACAATATTAAAGTAAAACAAAAAAAATAAAAGAAACAAAAATACAATAAAAATATAAAAGGTAAGATAATAAAAAATAATGAATCAAAAATACAAAAATTGAAAAAAAATTTAATATAAATGAAAAATAAAATAAAATACTAAAAAAATAACAATTAAAAATAAACAAAAACAAAAAGTAAAAAAGTAAGAAAATAAAAAATTAGAGAATAAAAAAATATAAAACGATAAAATGAATAAAAATTTCAAATATAAAATAGAAAAAAATTTTCGTTTAGAATATACAAAGAAAAACAAAAAAAAATAACAAATGTAGAAAAAAAGACATAAAAAATCAAAGACAAAAAATAAAATAAAAGTCAATACAAAATATAAATAAAATCAAAAGGAAGTTCACAAAAAAACAAAAGTCTAAGATTTTAAAATTGTAAAGAAGGAATAAAAAAAAGCGTGAACAAAAAGATATAAGAAAAAGCAAGAAAACAATAAAAAATGAAAATACAAAATATATAAAAATAATTAAAACAAAAAGAATGAAAGCAAATGAACAAATAAATTAAAAGAAAAAAAGGAATTAATGAAAAATTATAAAAATAGAATAGATAATAGCAAAAAAAATGAAACAAACCAAAAGAAGGAAAGATTAAAAAATAAAAGTAAATATCCATAACATTATAAAATTTTTATAAAAAATAACAAAAATTATTATAAAAAATAAAAGGAAAAAGATAAAATAAGTACTAAAAAAGAGAAAAATTAAAAATAAACAAAAACGCAATTAAAAAAAGTAAGAAAATTAAAAAAAATAAAAAGAAAAAGACAATAGAAAAAATTTTAGTTTATAAAATACAAACGAAAAATAAAAAATATAACAAATAATAAGAAATAAAGATAAAAAAAAAAATCAATGATAAAAAATTAAAAAAAGAAAAAAGTTAATAAAAAATAAAAACAAAAGAAAGAAGTGTGGAAAAAAACACAATTAAAAAGAAGAAAAACCTTAAGAAAAAAAAATGAAAAAAATAAAGATAAAAAGTAAAAAGAGTACAAAAAGAAAAAAAAATAATAGAAAATAATGTAAATGACCAATTAGATTAGAGCAACAAAAAAATCAAAGTAAAAAAGAAAATAAGTAGTGAAAGAATAATATAATGAAGATAAGAAAGAAGGTTTTTTGTAAAAAAAAAAAGAAAAGAAAAATATACTATATAACAAAAATATAATAAATGAATAATTAGGAAAATGTATAAAAAGTAAAAAAAAACAAAAAGCTTTAAAAAAGGAAATAAATAAAGAAATAAAAAAATTCTACAAAGTTCAATCTTTAATTTATGTTTTAAAACTTAATTTGAATTTGAAAGTTTAGATGCAAAATATTTTGATTTGAATTTATTGATTTAAATTTAAAATTTTTAATTTTTAAATCGTTAAAAATGTAAAAATATAAATACATGATAGATATAACAATTCCAAACTAGTGTTATTATATATAAGCCAATAAAATTCCAAAAGAAAATAACAAAGATAATTATTATCTCTTAACAAATTGTATCAAATAAAAGATAAATATTATACAATCCAAAATAATAAATAAAATAATCCAAATTTTATTAAATAAAAGATAAATATTATACAATATAATTTTGTTAATTAGATAAATTACACGATAAATAAAAATAAATTTCAAGATAAATACAAGATGATTTTAATTAGATATCTAATTAGTATACATGCACATAACATCTTCAATTTCTAATGAAATCAAAGTCTCATTCAACAATGTTTTAATGTCCATAACATTATAAATTTTTATAAAAAAACAAAATAACAAAAATTAAAAATAAAAAATAAAAGGAAAAAAAAGAGAAAATATTAAAGCGAAAGGAAAAAAGATAAAATAAGCATTAAAAAAGAGAAAAAAAAATAAAAAAGTGAGGAAATGAAAAATTAACGAGTCAAAAGAAAAAATTGTAAAAATACAAAAGCTAATAAAAATTTCAAAAACGAAGAAAAAATGACAAAATAGAAAACAAATTTAGTTTATAAAATACAAACAAAAATAAAAATATAACAAATAATAAGATATAAAGATATAAAAAATCAGAGATAAAAAATTAAAAGAAGTTAAAAAATGAAAAGGGATGACAAAGTAGAAAAAAATTTAATTTAGAAAATACAAGCAAAAATAATGTAATAAGAAAAAATAAAAAAATCAAAGATACAAAAATTAACAGAGGGAAAGTTAAAACAAAATAAAAATAAAAACAAAACAAGGAAGTGCAAAAAAAAAAAAATGGAAACAAGAAATAAAAGAATTTTGTGAAAAAAATTCGAAAAACAAGAAAAAATAAAAAATGAAGAGGCAAAAATATGAAATAAAACAAAAAGAAAAAAAGTTTTATAGAAAATTTTAAAGCAAAGAAAAAATATGAAAGCACATGAAAAAACAAGTAAAAAAAGGGAAAAATTTAAAAGGAAAAGGAGTTAATGGAAAATTATAAAAATACAATAGAAAATAACCAACAACGATAAATAAAAAAAGAAAAGATAAAAAAATCCAAAACATTATAAAAATTTATGAAAATATAAATAAAGAAAAAAATATAAAATGTAAATAAACAAAAATACAATAAAAAATATAAAAAGTAAGAAAATAAAAAATAAGGAATCAAAAACAAAAAATAAAAAAAGACAAAAATTGAATAAAAATTTCAAAAATGAAAGGAAATGACAAAATAGAAAAAAAATATTTTAAAAAATACAAAAAATCGAAAAACATATAAGAATAATAAGAAAACAATATAAAAATCAAAGACAAAAGATTAAAAAAGAGAAAAGTTAATGCAAAATAAAAATGAAAACCAAAGAAGAAAATGCAACAAAAAAGTATAAGAATTTGAAAATGAAAATAAGAAATAAAAAGAAATTGTGAAAAAATTAAGAAAATAATAAAAATGAAAAGACAAAAGATTTATGAAAAATAAAAAATCCAAAACATCTAAACATTTATGAAAATTTAAATAAAGAAAGAAATAAAAATAAACCAAATAAAAATAAAATAAGAAAAGAATATTAAAGTAAAACAAAAAAAATAAAAAATAAAAAATAAACAAAAATACAATAAAAATATAAAAAGTAAGAAAATAAAAAATAATTAATCAAAAATACAAAAATTGAATAAAAATTTAGAAAGTGAAAAAGAATGACAAAATAAAAAAAATTAGTTTTAAAAATACAAAAAATTGAAAAACATATAAGAAATAACAAGAAAACAATAGAAAAAGTCAAAGACAAAAAATTAAAAAAAGAGAAGTTATTGCAAAATAAAAATGAAAACCAAAGGAGAAATTGAAAAAAAAAAGTACGAGAATTTAAAAACGCAAATAAGAAATAAAAAGAAATTTGGGAAAAAAAAAAAGAAAAGCAAGAATAGAATAAAATGAAAAGACAAAAGATTTGAAATAAAAAAGAAAACAAGAAAGTAAAAAATATTAAAACAATGAAATAAAATAAAAATGAAAGCATGTGAAAAAAAAAAAAGCAAAAAGAAAGAAAATTTTGATGGAAAAAAGTTTTTGAAAAGTTATAAAATAGAACAAAAAATAGGAAAAAAAAAAGACAAAATAAGAAAATGAAAAAATAAAAATAAAAATATTAATATAAAAGAAAAAAATAAACAAAAATAAAAAAGGAAGAAAATAAAAAATTAGCTAATAAAAAAATATAAAAAGACGAAGTGAAGAAAAATTTGAAATATAAAATAGAAAAAACTTTTAGTTTAGAATATACAAAGAGAAACAAAAAAAATATAACAAAATAAAAAAAAGACAAATAATCAAAGATAAAAAATAAAATAAAAAGTCAATACAAAATATAAATAAAAGCAAAAGGAAGTACACAAAAAGAGAAGTCTTGAGATTTTAAAATTGTAAAGAAGAAATAAAAAAAAATGTGAACAAAAAGATATAAGAAAAAGCAAGAAAAATAAAAATTAAATACAAAAATATAAAAAAATTAAAACAAAAAAGAGAAAGCAAATGAACAAATAAGTTAAAAGAAAAAGAAAAAAAGAATTACTGAAGAATTATAAAAATAGAATAGAAAATACCAAAAATATAAAAATGACAGCAAAAATGAGACAAACCAAAAGAAAAAAGATTAAAATATAAAGTAAATATCCATAACATTATAAAATTTTTATAAAAAATAACAAAAATTAACAAAAAAAGTAAAAGGGAAAAAAATAAGAGAAAGTATTAAAGCAAAAGGAAAAAGATAAAATAAGTAATAAAAAAAAGAAAATAAAAAAATAAAGAAGTAAGGAAAGAAAAATGAGTCAAAAAATTTTAAAAAAAAATACAAAACTAATAAAAATGAAAAAAATTAAGTTTACAAAATACAAACAAAAATAAAAAATATAACAATAATAAGATATAAGATATAAAAAATCAAAGATAAAAAATTAAAAGAAGTTCAAAAATGAAAAGGGATGAGAAAGTAGAAAAAAATTAATTTAGAAAATACAAGCAAAAATAATGTAATAAGAAAAAAATAAAAAAAATCAAGATACAAAATTAACAGAGGGAAAAGTTAAACAAAAAAAACAAAATAAGGAAGTGTAAAAAAAAATGGAAACAAGAAATAAAAAGAATTTGTGAAAAAATTAGAAAAACAAGAAAAAATAAAAAAATGAAGAGGCAAAAATATGAAATAAAACAAAAAGAAAAAAAGTTTTATAGAAAATTTTAAAACAAAGAAAAAAGTGAAAACAAAAAAAAAATATGTAAAAAAAGGAAAAGGAGTTAATGGAAAATTTATAAAAATACAATAGAAAATAACCAACAATGATAAATAAAAAAGAAAGAAAAAAGATAGAAAAATAAAAAAATCCAAAACATTATAAAAATTAATGAAATATAAATAAAGAAAGAAATAAAAAATAAAAATAAGAAAAAAATATTAAGCAAACAAAAATATAAAATAAACAAAAATACAATAAAAAATATAAAAAGTAAGAAAATAAAAAATAATGAATAAAAAAGACAAAAATGAATAAAAATTTCAAAAATGAAAGGAAATGACAAAATAGAAAAAATATTTTAAAAATACAAAAAATTGAAAAACATATAAGAAATAATAAGAAAACAATATAAAAAATCAAAGACAAAAAATTAAAAGAGAGAAAAGGTAATTCAAAATAAAAATGAAAACCAAAGAAGAAAATGCAACAAAAGAAACTATAAGAATTTGAAAATGAAAATAAGAAATAAAAAGAAATTTGTGAAAAAATTTAAGAAAAGAATAAAAATGAAAAGACAAAAGATTTACGAAAAATAAAAAATCCAAAACATTCTAAAAATTTATGAAAATTTAAATAAAGAAAGAAATAAAAAATAAAAATAAAATAAGAAAACAATATTAAAGTAAAACAAAAAAAATAAAAGAAACAAAAATACAATAAAAATATAAAAGGTAAGATAATAAAAAATAATGAATCAAAAATACAAAAATTGAAAAAAAATTTAATATAAATGAAAAAATAAAATAAAATACTAAAAAAATAACAATTAAAAATAAACAAAAACAAAAAGTAAAAAAGTAAGAAAATAAAAAATTAGAGAATAAAAAAATATAAAACGATAAAATGAATAAAAATTTCAAATAAAATAGAAAAAAATTTTCGTTTAGAATATACAAAGAAAAACAAAAAAAAAAAACAAATGTAGAAAAAAAGACATAAAAAATCAAAGACAAAAAGTAAAATAAAAGTCAATACAAAATATAAATAAAATCAAAAGGAAGTTCACAAAAAAACAAAAGTCTAAGATTTTAAAATTGTAAAGAAGGAATAAAAAAAAGTGTGAACAAAAAGATATAAGAAAAAGCAAGAAAACAATAAAAAATGAAAATACAAAATATATAAAAATAATTAAAACAAAAAGAATGAAAGCAAATGAACAAATAAATTAAAAGAAAAAAAGGAATTAATGAAAAATTATAAAAATAGAATAGATAATAGCAAAAAAAATGAAACAAACCAAAAGAAGAAAAGATTAAAAAATAAAAGTAAATATCCATAACATTATAAAATTTTTATAAAAAATAACAAAAATTAACAATAAAAAATAAAAGATTAGTAAAGCAAAAGGAAAAAGATAAAATAAGTACTAAAAAAGAGAAAAATTAAAAATAAACAAAAACGCAATTAAAAAAGTAAGAAAATTAAAAAAAAATAAAAAACTAATAAAAATGAAAAAAGAAAAGAAAAAGACAATAGAAAAAATTTTAGTTTATAAAATACAAACGAAAAATAAAAATATAACAAATAATAAGAAATAAAGATATAAAAAAATCAATGATAAAAAATTAAAAAAAGAAAAAAGTTAATAAAAAATAAAAACAAAAGAAAGAAGTGTGGATAAAAAACACAAATTAAAAAGAAGAAAAACCTTAAGAAAAAAAAAGAAAAAAAAAAAAAAAAGATAAAAGTAAGAGTACAAAAAGAAAAAAATAATAGAAAATAATGTAAATGACCAATTAGATTAGAGCAACAAAAAAATCAAAGTAAAAAAGAAAATAAGTAGTGAAAGAATAATATAATGAAGATAAGAAAGAAGGTTTTTTGTAAAAAAAAAAAAAAAAAAAGAAAAAGATATATAACAAAAATATAATAAATGAATAATTAGGAAAATGTATAAAAAGTAAAAAAAAACAAAAAGCTTTAAAAAAGGAAATAAATAAAGAAATAAAAAAATTCTACAAAGTTCAATCTTTAATTTATGTTTTAAAACTTAATTTGAATTTGAAAGTTTAGATGCAAAATATTTTGATTTGAATTTATTGATTTAAATTTAAAATTTTTAATTTTTAAATCGTTAAAAATGTAAAAATATAAATACACGATAGATATAACAATTCCAAACTAGTGTTATTATATATAAGCCAATAAAATTCCAAAAGAAAATAACAAAGATAATTATTATCTCTTAACAAATTGTATCAAATAAAAGATAAATATTATACAATCCAAAATAATAAATAAAATAATCCAAATTTTATTAAATAAAAGATAAATATTATACAATATAATTTTGTTAATTAGATAAATTACACGATAAATAAAAATAAATTTCAAGATAAAATACAAGATGATTTTAATTAGATATCTAATTAGTATACATGCACATAACATCTTCAATTTCTAATGAAATCAAAGTCTCATTCAACAATGTTTTAATGTCCATAACATTATAAAATTTTATAAAAAAAAAAAAATAAAAATAAAAAATAAAAGGAAAAAAAAGAGAAAATATTAAAGCGAAAGGAAAAAAGATAAAATAAGCATTAAAAAAGAAAAAAAAAATTAAAAAGAGCACAAAATAGAAAAAATAAAAAAGTGAGGAAATGAAAAATTAACGAGTCAAAAGAAAAAATTGTAAAATACAAAAGCTAATAAAAATTTCAAAAATGAAGAAAAAATGACAAAATAGAAAACAAATTTAGTTTATAAAATACAAACAAAAAATAAAAATATAACAAATAATAAGATATAAAGATATAAAAATCAGAGATAAAAAATTAAAAGAAGTTAAAAAATGAAAAGGGATGACAAAGTAGAAAAAATTTAATTTAGAAAATACAAGCAAAAATAATGTAATAAGAAAAAAATAAAAAAAATCAAAGATACAAAAATTAACAGAGGGAAAAGTTAAAACAAAATAAAAATAAAAACAAAACAAGGAAGTGCAAAAAAAAAAAAATGGAAACAAGAAATAAAAGAATTTTGTGAAAAAAATTCGAAAAACAAGAAAAAATAAAAAATGAAGAGGCAAAAATATGAAATAAAACAAAAGAAAAAAAGTTTTATAGAAAATTTTAAAACAAAGAAAAAAGTGAAAACAAAAAAAAAATATGAAAGCACATGAAAAAACAAGTAAAAAAAGGGAAAAATTTAAAAGGAAAAGGAGTTAATGGAAAATTAAAAATACAATAGAAATAACCAACAACGATAAATAAAAAAAGAAAAGATAAAAGATAAAAAATCAAAAAACATTATAAAAATTTATGAAAATATAAATAAAGAAGAAAATAAAAATTAAAAAATAAGAAAAAAATATAAAAGTAAGAAAATAAAAATAAGAATCAAAAACAAAAATAAAAAAAGACAAAATTTGAATAAAAATTTCAAAAATGAAAGGAAATGACAAAATAGAAAAAAAATATTTTAAAAAATACAAAAAATCGAAAAACATATAAGAAATATTAAGAAAACAATATAAAAAATCAAAGACAAAAGATTAAAAAAGAGAAAAGTTAATGCAAAATAAAAATGAAAACCAAAGAAGAAAATGCAACAAAAAAACTATAAGAATTTGAAAATGAAAATAAGAAATAAAAAGAAATTTGTGAAAAAATTAAGAAAATAATAAAAATGAAAAGACAAAAGATTTATGAAAATTTAAATAAAGAAAGAAATAAAAATAAAATAAGAAAAGAATATTAAAGTAAAACAAAAAAATAAAAAAATAAAAAATAAACAAAAATACAATAAAAATATAAAAAGTAAGAAAATAAAAAATAATTAATCAAAAATACAAAAATTGAATAAAAATTTAGAAAGTGAAAAAGAATGACAAATAAAAAAATTAGTTTTAAAAATAACAAAAATTGAAAAACATATAAGAAATAACAAGAAAAACAATAGAAAAAGTCAAAGACAAAAAATTAAAAAAGAGAAGTTATTGCAAAATAAAAATGAAAACCAAAAGAGAAATTGAAAAAAAAAAGTACGAGAATTTAAAAACGCAAATAAGAAATAAAAAGAAATTTGGGAAAAAAAATAAGAAAAGCAAGATTAGAATAAAAATGAAAGACAAAAGATTTGAAATAAAAAGAAACAAGAAGTAAAAAATATTAAAACAATGAAATAAAATAAAAATGAAAGCATGTGAAAAAAAAAAAAGCAAAAAGAAAGAAATTTCGATGGAAAAAAGTTTTTGAAAAGTTATAAAATAGAACAAAAAATAGGAAAAAAAAAGACAAAATAAGAAAATGAAAAATAATTAAGAAAATATTAATATAAAAGAAAAAAATAAACAAAAACAAAAAATAAAAAAGGAAGAAAATAAAAAAATATAAAAAGACGAAGTGAAGAAAAATTTGAAATATAAAATAGAAAAAACTTTTAGTTTAGAATATACAAAGAGAAACAAAAAAAAAATATAACAAAATAAAAAAAGGACAAATAATCAAAGATAAAAAATAAAATAAAAAGTCAATACAAAATATAAACAAAAGCAAAAGGAAGTACACAAAAAGAGAAGTCTTGAGATTTTAAAATAAGTTAAAAGAAAAAGAAAAAGAATTAAAATAAAATAGAATATAAAAATAAGAACATACAAAAAAATAGAAAAATACCAAGCAAAGAACAAACCAAGAAAAATAAGATACAAATAAGTTAAAAGAAAAAAAAAAAAAATTACTGAAGAATTATAAAATAGAATAGAAAATACAAAAATATAAAAATGACAGCAAAAATGAGACAAACAAAGAAAAAAAGATTAAAATATAAAGTAAATATCCATAACATTATAAATTTTATAAAAAATAACAAAAATTAAAAAAGTAAGGAAAAAAAAAGAGAAAGTATTAAAGCAAAAGGAAAAAGATAAAATAAGTAATAAAAGAGAAAAAAAAAAAATAAAGAAGTAAGGAAAAGAAAAATGAGTCAAAAAATTTAAAAAAAAATACAAAAACTAATAAAAATGAAAAAAATAAGTTTACAAAATAACAAACAAAAAATAAAAAATATAACAAATAATAAGATATAAAGATATAAAAATCAAAGATAAAAATTAAAAGAAGTTCAAAAATGAAAAGGGATGAGAAAGTAGAAAAAAATTAATTTAGAAAATACAAGCAAAAATAATGTAATAAGAAAAAATAAAAAAAATCAAAGATACAAAAATTAACAGAGGGAAAAGTTAAAACAAAATAAAAATAAAAACAAAACAAGGAAGTGTAAAAAAAAAATGGAAACAAGAAATAAAAAGAAATTTGTGAAAAAATTAGAAAAACAAGAAAAAAATAAAAAATGAAGAGGCAAAAATATGAAATAAAACAAAAAGAAAAAAGTTTTATAGAAAATTTTAAAACAAAGAAAAAAGTGAAAACAAAAAAAAAATATGTAAAAAAAGGAAAAGGAGTTAATGAAAAATTATAAAAATACAATAGAAAATAACCAACAATGATAAATAAAAAAAGAAAAGAAAAAAAGATAGAAAAATAAAAAAATCCAAAACATTATAAAAATTTATGAAAATATAAATAAAGAAAGAAATAAAAAATAAAAATAAGAAAAAAATATTAAAGCAAAACAAAAAATATAAAATAAACAAAAATACAATAAAAAATATAAAAAGTAAGAAAATAAAAAATAATGAATAAAAAAAGACAAAAATTGAATAAAAATTTCAAAAATGAAAGGAAATGACAAAATAGAAAAAAATATTTTAAAAAATACAAAAAATTGAAAAACATATAAGAAATAATAAGAAAACAATATAAAAAATCAAAGACAAAAAATTAAAAGGGAGAAAAGTTAATTCAAAATAAAAATGAAAACCAAAGAAGAAAATGCAACAAAAGAAACTATGAGAATTTGAAAATGAAAATAAGAAATAAAAAGAAATTTGTGAAAAAATTTAAGAAAAGAATAAAAATGAAAAGACAAAAGATTTATGAAAAATAAAAAATCCAAAACATTCTAAAAATTTATGAAAATTTAAATAAAGAAAGAAATAAAAAATAAAAATAAAATAAGAAAACAATATTAAAGTAAAACAAAAAAATAAAAGAAACAAAAATACAATAAAAATATAAAAGGTAAGATAATAAAAATAATGAATCAAAAATACAAAAATTGAAAAAAATTTAATATAAATGAAAAAATAAAATAAAATACTAAAAAAATAACAATTAAAAATAAACAAAAACAAAAAGTAAAAAAGTAAGAAAATAAAAAAATATAAAACGATAAAATGAATAAAAATTTCAAATATAAAATAGAAAAAAATTTTCGTTTAGAATATACAAAGAAAAACAAAAAAAAATAACAAATGTAGAAAAAAGACATAAAAAATCAAAGACAAAAAGTAAAATAAAAGTCAATACAAAATATAAATAAAATCAAAAGGAAGTTCACAAAAAAACAAAAGTCTAAGATTTCAAAAATTGTAAAGAAGGAATAAAAAAAAGTGTGAACAAAAAGATATAAGAAAAAGCAAGAAAACAATAAAAAATGAAAATACAAAATATATAAAAATAATTAAAACAAAAAGAATGAAAGCAAATGAACAAATAAATTAAAAGAAAAAAGGAATTAATGAAAAATTAATAAAAATAGAATAGATAATAGCAAAAAAAATGAAACAAACCAAAAGAAGAAAAGATTAAAAATAAAGTAAATATCCATAACATTATAAAATTTTTATAAAAAATAACAAAAATTAACAATAAAAAATAAAAGATTAGTAAAGCAAAGGAAAAAGATAAAATAAGTACTAAAAAGAGAAAAATTAAAAATAAACAAAAACGCAATTAAAAAAGGTAAGAAAATTAAAAAAATACAAAACTAATAAAATGAAAAAAAGAAAAGAAAAAGACAATAGAAAAAATTTTAGTTTATAAAATCAAACGAAAAATAAAAAATATAACAATAATAAGAAATAAAAGATATAAAAAAATCAATGATAAAAAATTAAAAAAGAAAAAAGTTAATAAAAAATAAAAACAAAAGAAAGAAGTGTGGATAAAAACACAAATTAAAAAGAAGCAAAAAAAACCTTAAGAAAAAAAATGAAAAAAATAAAGATAAAAAGTAAAAAGAGTACAAAAGAAAAAAAATAATAGAAAATAATGTAAATGACCAATTAGATTAGAGCAACAAAAAAATCAAAGTAAAAAAGAAAATAAGTAGTGAAAGAATAATATAATGAAGATAAGAAAGAAGGTTTTTTGTAAAAAAAAAGAAAAAGAAAAAGATACTATATAACAAAAATATAATAAATGAATAATTAGGAAAATGTATAAAAAGTAAAAAAAAACAAAAAGCTTTAAAAAAGGAAATAAATAAAGAAATAAAAAAATTCTACAAAGTTCAATCTTTAATTTATGTTTTAAAACTTAATTTGAATTTGAAAGTTTAGATGCAAAATATTTTGATTTGAATTTATTGATTTAAATTTAAAATTTTTAATTTTTAAATCGTTAAAAATGTAAAAATATAAATACATGATAGATATAACAATTCCAAACTAGTGTTATTATATATAAGCCAATAAAATTCCAAAAGAAAATAACAAAGATAATTATTATCCCTTAACAAATTGTATCAAATAAAAGATAAATATTATACAATCCAAAATAATAAATAAAATAATCCAAATTTTATTAAATAAAAGATAAATATTATACAATATAATTTTGTTAATTAGATAAATTACACGATAAATAAAAATAAATTTCAAGATAAAATACAAGATGATTTTAATTAGATATCTAATTAGTATACATGCACATAACATCTTCAATTTCTAATGAAATCAAAGTCTCATTCAACAATGTTTTAATGTCCATAACATTATAAAATTTTTATAAAAAAACAAAAATAACAAAAAATAAAAAATAAAAGGAAAAAAAAGAGAAAATATTAAAGCAAAAGGAAAAAGTTAAAATAAGCATTAAAAAGGAGAAAAAAATAAAAAAGTGAGGAAATGAAAAATTAACGAGTCAAAAGAAAAAATTGTAAAAATACAAAAGCTAATAAAAATTTCAAAAACGAAGAAAAAATGACAAAATAGAAAACAAATTTAGTTTATAAAATACAAACAAAAAATAAAAAATATAACAAATAATAAGATATAAAGATATAAAAAATCAGAGATAAAAAATTAAAAGAAGTTAAAAAATGAAAAGGGATGACTAAGTAGAAAAAAATTTAATTTAGAAAATACAAGCAAAAATAATGTAATAAGAAAAAAATAAAAAAAATCAAAGATACAAAAATTAACAGAGGGAAAAGTTAAAACAAAATAAAAATAAAAACAAAACAAGGAAGTGCAAAAAAAAAAAAAATGGAAACAAGAAATAAAAGAATTTTGTGAAAAAAATTCGAAAAACAAGAAAAAATAAAAAATGAAGAGGCAAAAATATGAAATAAAACAAAAAGAAAAAAAGTTTTATAGAAAATTTTAAAACAAAAAGGAAAAAAAATATGAAAGCACATGAAAAAACAAGTAAAAAAAAGGGAAAAATTTAAAAGGAAAAGGAGTTAATGGAAAATTATAAAAATACAATAGAAAATAACCAACAACGATAAATAAAAAAGAAAGATAAAAGATAAAAAATCCAAAACATTATAAAAATTTATGAAAATATAAAAAAAGAAAAAATATAAATGTAAATAAACAAAAATACAATAAAAAATATAAAAAGTAAGAAAATAAAAAATAAGGAATCAAAAACAAAAATAAAAAAAGACAAAATTGAATAAAAATTTCAAAAAGGAAAGGAAATGAGAAAATAGAAAAAAAATATTTTAAAAAATACAAAAAATCGAAAAACATATAAAAAATCAAAGACAAAAGATTAAAAAAGAGAAAAGTTAATGCAAAATAAAATGAAAACCAAAGAAGAAAATGCAACAAAAAAACTATAAGAATTTGAAAATGAAAATAAGAAATAAAAAGAAATTTGTGAAAAAATTAAGAAAATAATAAAAATGAAAAGACAAAAGATTTATGAAAAATAAAAATCCAAAACATTCTAAACATTTATGAAAATTTAAATAAAGAAAGAAATAAAAAATAAACCAAATAAAAATAAAATAAGAAAAGAATATTAAAGTAAAACAAAAAAAATAAAAAATAAACAAAAATAATAAAAATATAAAAAGTAAGAAAATAAAAAATAATTAATCAAAAATACAAAAATTGAATAAAAATTTAGAAAGTGAAAAAGAATGACAAAATAAAAAAAATTAGTTTTAAAAATACAAAAAATTGAAAAACATATAAGAAATAACAAGAAAACAATAGAAAAAGTCAAAGACAAAAAATTAAAAAAGAGAAGTTATTGCAAAATAAAAATGAAAACCAAAGGAGAAATTGAAAAAAAAAGTACGAGAATTTAAAAACGCAAATAAGAAATAAAAAGAAATTTGGGAAAAAAAAAAGAAAAGCAAGAATAGAATAAAAATGAAAAGACAAAAGATTTGAAATAAAAAAGAAAACAAGAAAGTAAAAAATATTAAAACAATGAAATAAAATAAAAATGAAAGCATGTGAAAAAAAAAAAAAAGCAAAAAGAAAGAAAATTTTGATGGAAAAAAGTTTTTGAAAAGTTATAAAATAGAACAAAAAATAGGAAAAAAAAGACAAAATAAGAAAATGAAAAAAAAAATTAAGAAAAAATATTAATATAAAGAAAAAATAAACAAAATAAAAAGGAAGAAAATAAAAAATTAGCTAATAAAAAAATATAAAAAGACGAAGTGAAGAAAAATTTGAAATATAAAATAGAAAAAACTTTTAGTTTAGAATATACAAAGAGAAACAAAAAAAAATAACAAAATAAAAAAAGACAAATAATCAAAGATAAAAAATAAAATAAAAAGTCAATACAAAATATAAATAAAAGCAAAAGGAAGTACACAAAAAGAGAAGTCTTGAGATTTTAAAATTGTAAAGAAGAAATAAAAAAAAAATGTGAACAAAAAGATATAAGAAAAAGCAAGAAAAAATAAAAAAATTAAAACAAAAAGAGAAAGCAAATGAACAAATAAGTTAAAAGAAAAAGAAAAAAAAATTACTGAAGAATTATAAAAATAGAATAGAAAATACCAAAAATATAAAAAATGACAGCAAAAATGAGACAAACCAAAAGAAAAAAGATTAAAATATAAAGTAAATATCCATAACATTATAAAATTTTTATAAAAAATAACAAAAATTAACAAAAAAAGTAAAAGGGAAAAAAATAAGAGAAAGTATTAAAGCAAAAGGAAAAAGATAAAATAAGTAATAAAAAAAGAAAAAAATAAAAAAATAAAGAAGTAAGGAAAAGAAAAAATGAGTCAAAAAATTTTAAAAAAAAATACAAAAACTAATAAAAATGAAAAAAATAAGTTTACAAAATACAAACAAAAAATAAAAAATATAACAAATAATAAGATATAAAGATATAAAAAATCAAAGATAAAAAATTAAAAGAAGTTCAAAAATGAAAAGGGATGAGAAAGTAGAAAAAAAATTAATTTAGAAAATACAAGCAAAAATAATGTAATAAGAAAAAAATAAAAAAAAATCAAAGATACAAAAATTAACAGAGGGAAAAGTTAAAACAAAATAAAATAAAAACAAAATAAGGAAGTGTAAAAAAAAAATGGAAACAAGAAATAAAAAGAATTTTGTGAAAAAAATTAGAAAAACAAGAAAAAATAAAAAATGAAGAGGCAAAAATATGAAATAAAACAAAAAGAAAAAAAGTTTTATAGAAAATTTTAAAACAAAGAAAAAAGTGAAAACAAAAAAAAAATATGTAAAAAAGGAAAAGGAGTTAATGAAAAATTATAAAAATACAATAGAAAATAACCAACAATGATAAATAAAAAAAAAAAGAAAAAAGATAGAAAAATAAAAAAATCCAAAACATTATAAAAATTTATGAAAATATAAATAAAGAAAGAAATAAAAAATAAAAATAAGAAAAAAATATTAAAGCAAAACAAAAAATATAAAATAAACAAAAATACAATAAAAAATATAAAAAGTAAGAAAATAAAAAATAATGAATAAAAAAAGACAAAAATTGAATAAAAATTTCAAAAATGAAAGGAAATGACAAAATAGAAAAAAATATTTTAAAAAATACAAAAAATTGAAAAACATATAAGAAATAATAAGAAAACAATATAAAAAATCAAAGACAAAAAATTAAAAGAGAGAAAAGTTAATTCAAAATAAAAATGAAAACCAAAGAAGAAAATGCAACAAAAGAAACTATAAGAATTTGAAAATGAAAATAAGAAATAAAAAGAAATTTGTGAAAAAATTTAAGAAAAGAATAAAAATGAAAAGACAAAAGATTTACGAAAAATAAAAAATCCAAAACATTCTAAAAATTTATGAAAATTTAAATAAAGAAAGAAATAAAAAATAAAAATAAAATAAGAAAACAATATTAAAGTAAAACAAAAAAAATAAAAGAAACAAAAATACAATAAAAATATAAAAGGTAAGATAATAAAAAATAATGAATCAAAAATACAAAAATTGAAAAAAAATTTAATATAAATGAAAAAATAAAATAAAATACTAAAAAAATAACAATTAAAAATAAACAAAAACAAAAAGTAAAAAAGTAAGAAAATAAAAAATTAGAGAATAAAAAAATATAAAACGATAAAATGAATAAAAATTTCAAATATAAAATAGAAAAAAATTTTCGTTTAGAATATACAAAGAAAAACAAAAAAAAAATAACAAATGTAGAAAAAAAGACATAAAAAATCAAAGACAAAAAATAAAATAAAAGTCAATACAAAATATAAATAAAATCAAAAGGAAGTTCACAAAAAAACAAAAGTCTAAGATTTTAAAATTGTAAAGAAGGAATAAAAAAAAGTGTGAACAAAAAGATATAAGAAAAAGCAAGAAAACAATAAAAAATGAAAATACAAAATATATAAAAATAATTAAAACAAAAAGAATGAAAGCAAATGAACAAATAAATTAAAAGAAAAAAGGAATTAATGAAAAATTATAAAAATAGAAAGATAATAGCAAAAAAAATGAAACAAACCAAAAGAAGAAAAGATTAAAAAATAAAAGTAAATATCCATAACATTATAAAATTTTTATAAAAAATAACAAAAATTAACAATAAAAAATAAAAGATTAGTAAAGCAAAAGGAAAAAGATAAAATAAGTACTAAAAAAGAGAAAAATTAAAAATAAACAAAAACGCAATTAAAAAAGGTAAGAAAATTAAAAAAAATACAAAAACTAATAAAAATGAAAAAAAGAAAAGAAAAAGACAATAGAAAAAATTTTAGTTTATAAAATACAAACGAAAAATAAAAAAATATAACAAATAATAAGAAATAAAGATATAAAAAAATCAATGATAAAAAATTAAAAAAAGAAAAAAGTTAATAAAAAATAAAAACAAAAGAAAGAAGTGTGGATAAAAAACACAAATTAAAAAGAAGAAAAACCTTAAGAAAAAAAATGAAAAAAATAAAGATAAAAAGTAAAAAGAGTACAAAAAGAAAAAAAATAATAGAAAATAATGTAAATGACCAATTAGATTAGAGCAACAAAAAAATCAAAGTAAAAAAGAAAATAAGTAGTGAAAGAATAATATAATGAAGATAAGAAAGAAGGTTTTTTGTAAAAAAAAAGAAAAAGAAAAAGATACTATATAACAAAAATATAATAAATGAATAATTAGGAAAATGTATAAAAAGTAAAAAAAAACAAAAAGCTTTAAAAAAGGAAATAAATAAAGAAATAAAAAAATTCTACAAAGTTCAATCTTTAATTTATGTTTTAAAACTTAATTTGAATTTGAAAGTTTAGATGCAAAATATTTTGATTTGAATTTATTGATTTAAATTTAAAATTTTTAATTTTTAAATCGTTAAAAATGTAAAAATATAAATACATGATAGATATAACAATTCCAAACTAGTGTTATTATATATAAGCCAATAAAATTCCAAAAGAAAATAACAAAGATAATTATTATCTCTTAACAAATTGTATCAAATAAAAGATAAATATTATACAATCCAAAATAATAAATAAAATAATCCAAATTCTATTAAATAAAAGATAAATATTATACAATATAATTTTGTTAATTAGATAAATTACACGATAAATAAAAATAAATTTCAAGATAAAATACAAGATGATTTTAATTAGATATCTAATTAGTATACATGCACATAACATCTTCAATTTCTAATGAAATCAAAGTCTCATTCAACAATGTTTTAATGTCCATAACATTATAAAATTTTTATAAAAAAACAAAATAACAAAAATAAAAAAATAAAAGGAAAAAAAGAGAAAATATTAAAGCGAAAGGAAAAAAGATAAAATAAGCATTAAAAAAGAGAAAAAAATAAAAAAGTGAGGAAATGAAAAATTAACGAGTCAAAAGAAAAAATTGTAAAAATACAAAAGCTAATAAAAATTTCAAAAACGAAGAAAAAATGACAAAATAGAAAACAAATTTAGTTTATAAAATACAAACAAAAAATAAAAAATATAACAAATAATAAGATATAAAGATATAAAAAATCAGAGATAAAAAATTAAAAGAAGTTAAAAAATGAAAAGGGATGAGTAAGTAGAAAAAAATTTAATTTAGAAAATACAAGCAAAAATAATGTAATAAGAAAAAAATAAAAAAAATCAAAGATACAAAAATTAACAGAGGGAAAAGTTAAAACAAAATAAAAATAAAAACAAAACAAGGAAGTGCAAAAAAAAAAAAAATGGAAACAAGAAATAAAAGAATTTTGTGAAAAAAATTCGAAAAACAAGAAAAAATAAAAAATGAAGAGGCAAAAATATGAAATAAAACAAAAAGAAAAAAAGTTTTATAGAAAATTTTAAAACAAAGAAAAAATATGAAAGCACATGAAAAAACAAGTAAAAAAAAGGGAAAAATTTAAAAGGAAAAGGAGTTAATGGAAAATTATAAAAATACAATAGAAAATAACCAACAACGATAAATAAAAAAAGAAAAGATAAAAAGATAAAAAAATCCAAAACATTATAAAAATTTATGAAAATATAAAAAAAGAAAAAAATATAAAATGTAAATAAACAAAAATACAATAAAAAATATAAAAAGTAAGAAAATAAAAAATAAGGAATCAAAAACAAAAAATAAAAAAAGACAAAAATTGAATAAAAATTTCAAAAAGGAAAGGAAATGAGAAAATAGAAAAAAAATATTTTAAAAAATACAAAAAATCGAAAAACATATAAAAAATCAAAGACAAAAGATTAAAAAAGAGAAAAGTTAATGCAAAATAAAAATGAAAACCAAAGAAGAAAATGCAACAAAAAAACTATAAGAATTTGAAAATGAAAATAAGAAATAAAAAGAAATTTGTGAAAAAATTAAGAAAATAATAAAAATGAAAAGACAAAAGATTTATGAAAAATAAAAAATCCAAAACATTCTAAACATTTATGAAAATTTAAATAAAGAAAGAAATAAAAAATAAACCAAATAAAAATAAAATAAGAAAAGACTATTAAAGTAAAACAAAAAAAATAAAAAATAAACAAAAATTGAATAAAAATATAAAAAGTAAGAAAATAAAAAATAATTAATCAAAAATACAAAAATTGAATAAAAATTTAGAAAGTGAAAAAGAATGACAAAATAAAAAAAATTAGTTTTAAAAATACAAAAAATTGAAAAACATATAAGAAATAACAAGAAAACAATAGAAAAAGTCAAAGACAAAAAATTAAAAAAGAGAAGTTATTGCAAAATAAAAATGAAAACCAAAGGAGAAATTGAAAAAAAAAGTACGAGAATTTAAAAACGCAAATAAGAAATAAAAAGAAATTTGGGGAAAAAAAAAGAAAAGCAAGAATAGAATAAAAATGAAAAGACAAAAGATTTGAAATAAAAAAGAAAACAAGAAAGTAAAAAATATTAAAACAATGAAATAAAATAAAAATGAAAGCATGTGAAAAAAAAGCAAAAAGCAAAAAGAAAGAAAATTTTGATGGAAAAAAGTTTTTGAAAAGTTATAAAATAGAACAAAAAATAGGAAAAAAAAAGACAAAATAAGAAAATGAAAAAATAAAAATAAAAAAGGAAGAAAATAAAAAATTAGCTAATAAAAAAATATAAAAAGACGAAGTGAAGAAAAATTTGAAATATAAAATAGAAAAAACTTTTAGTTTAGAATATACAAAGAGAAACAAAAAAAAAATAACAAAATAAAAAAAAGACAAATAATCAAAGATAAAAAATAAAATAAAAAGTCAATACAAAATATAAATAAAAGCAAAAGGAAGTACACAAAAAGAGAAGTCTTGAGATTTTAAAATTGTAAAGAAGAAATAAAAAAAAAATGTGAACAAAAAGATATAAGAAAAAGCAAGAAAAAATAAAAAAATTAAAACAAAAAAGAGAAAGCAAATGAACAAATAAGTTAAAAGAAAAAGAAAAAAAAATTACTGAAGAATTATAAAAATAGAATAGAAAATACCAAAAATATAAAAAATGACAGCAAAAATGAGACAAACCAAAAGAAAAAAAGATTAAAATATAAAGTAAATATCCATAACATTATAAAATTTTTATAAAAAATAACAAAAATTAACAAAAAAAGTAAAAGGGAAAAAAATAAGAGAAAGTATTAAAGCAAAAGGAAAAAGATAAAATAAGTAATAAAAAAAGAGAAAAAGAAAAAAATAAAGAAGTAAGGAAAAGAAAAAATGAGTCAAAAAATTTAAAAAAAAATACAAAAACTAATAAAAATGAAAAAAAATAAGTTTACAAAATACAAACAAAAAATAAAAAATATAACAAATAATAAGATATAAAGATATAAAAAATCAAAGATAAAAAATTAAAAGAAGTTCAAAAATGAAAAGGGATGAGAAAGTAGAAAAAAAATTAATTTAGAAAATACAAGCAAAAATAATGTAATAAGAAAAAAATAAAAAAAAATCAAAGATACAAAAATTAACAGAGGGAAAAGTTAAAACAAAATAAAAATAAAAACAAAATAAGGAAGTGTAAAAAAAAAATGGAAACAAGAAATAAAAAGAATTTTGTGAAAAAAATTAGAAAAACAAGAAAAAATAAAAAATGAAGAGGCAAAAATATGAAATAAAACAAAAAGAAAAAAAGTTTTATAGAAAATTTTAAAACAAAGAAAAAAGTGAAAACAAAAAAAAAATATGTAAAAAAAGGAAAAGGAGTTAATGAAAAATTATAAAAATACAATAGAAAATAACCAACAATGATAAATAAAAAAAGAAAAGAAAAAAAGATAGAAAAATAAAAAAATCCAAAACATTATAAAAATTTATGAAAATATAAATAAAGAAAGAAATAAAAAATAAAAATAAGAAAAAAATATTAAAGCAAAACAAAAAATATAAAATAAACAAAAATACAATAAAAAATATAAAAAGTAAGAAAATAAAAAATAATGAATAAAAAAAGACAAAAATTGAATAAAAATTTCAAAAATGAAAGGAAATGACAAAATAGAAAAAAATATTTTAAAAAATACAAAAAATTGAAAAACATATAAGAAATAATAAGAAAACAATATAAAAAATCAAAGACAAAAAATTAAAAGAGAGAAAAGTTAATTCAAAATAAAAATGAAAACCAAAGAAGAAAATGCAACAAAAGAAACTATAAGAATTTGAAAATGAAAATAAGAAATAAAAAGAAATTTGTGAAAAAATTTAAGAAAAGAATAAAAATGAAAAGACAAAAGATTTACGAAAAATAAAAAATCCAAAACATTCTAAAAATTTATGAAAATTTAAATAAAGAAAGAAATAAAAAATAAAAATAAAATAAGAAAACAATATTAAAGTAAAACAAAAAAATAAAAGAAACAAAAATACAATAAAAATATAAAAGGTAAGATAATAAAAAATAATGAATCAAAAATACAAAAATTGAAAAAAAATTTAATATAAATGAAAAAATAAAATAAAATACTAAAAAAATAACAATTAAAAATAAACAAAAACAAAAAGTAAAAAAGTAAGAAAATAAAAAATTAGAGAATAAAAAAATATAAAACGATAAAATGAATAAAAATTTCAAATATAAAATAGAAAAAAATTTTCGTTTAGAATATACAAAGAAAAACGAAAAAAAAAATAACAAATGTAGAAAAAAAGACATAAAAAATCAAAGACAAAAAGTAAAATAAAAGTCAATACAAAATATAAATAAAATCAAAAGGAAGTTCACAAAAACACAAAAGTCTAAGATTTTAAAATTGTAAAGAAGGAATAAAAAAAAGTGTGAACAAAAAGATATAAGAAAAAGCAAGAAAACAATAAAAAATGAAAATACAAAATATATAAAAATAATTAAAACAAAAAGAATGAAAGCAAATGAACAAATAAATTAAAAGAAAAAAAGGAATTAATGAAAAATTATAAAAATAGAATAGATAATAGCAAAAAAAATGAAACAAACCAAAAGAAGAAAAGATTAAAAAATAAAAGTAAATATCCATAACATTATAAAATTTTTATAAAAAATAACAAAAATTAACAATAAAAAATAAAAGATTAGTAAAGCAAAAGGAAAAAGATAAAATAAGTACTAAAAAAGAGAAAAATTAAAAATAAACAAAAACGCAATTAAAAAAGGTAAGAAAATTAAAAAAAATACAAAAACTAATAAAAATGAAAAAAAGAAAAGAAAAAGACAATAGAAAAAATTTTAGTTTATAAAATACAAACGAAAAATAAAAAAATATAACAAATAATAAGAAATAAAGATATAAAAAAATCAATGATAAAAAATTAAAAAAAGAAAAAAGTTAATAAAAAATAAAAACAAAAGAAAGAAGTGTGGATAAAAAACACAAATTAAAAAGAAGAAAAACCTTAAGAAAAAAAAATGAAAAAAATAAAGATAAAAAGTAAAAAGAGTACAAAAAGAAAAAAATAATAGAAAATAATGTAAATGACCAATTAGATTAGAGCAACAAAAAAAATCAAAGTAAAAAAGAAAATAAGTAGTGAAAGAATAATATAATGAAGATAAGAAAGAAGGTTTTTTGTAAAAAAAAAGAAAAAGAAAAAGATACTATATAACAAAAATATAATAAATGAATAATTAGGAAAATGTATAAAAAGTAAAAAAAAACAAAAAGCTTTAAAAAAGGAAATAAATAAAGAAATAAAAAAATTCTACAAAGTTCAATCTTTAATTTATGTTTTAAAACTTAATTTGAATTTGAAAGTTTAGATGCAAAATATTTTGATTTGAATTTATTGATTTAAATTTAAAATTTTTAATTTTTAAATCGTTAAAAATGTAAAAATATAAATACATGATAGATATAACAATTCCAAACTAGTGTTATTATATATAAGCCAATAAAATTCCAAAAGAAAATAACAAAGATAATTATTATCTCTTAACAAATTGTATCAAATAAAAGATAAATATTATACAATCCAAAATAATAAATAAAATAATCCAAATTCTATTAAATAAAAGATAAATATTATACAATATAATTTTGTTAATTAGATAAATTACACGATAAATAAAAATAAATTTCAAGATAAAATACAAGATGATTTTAATTAGATATCTAATTAGTATACATGCACATAACATCTTCAATTTCTAATGAAATCAAAGTCTCATTCAACAATGTTTTAATGTCCATAACATTATAAAATTTTTATAAAAAAACAAAATAACAAAAATAAAAAATAAAAGGAAAAAAAAGAGAAAATATTAAAGCGAAAGGAAAAAAGATAAAAATAAGCATTAAAAAAGAGAAAAAAAATAAAAAAGTGAGGAAATGAAAAATTAACGAGTCAAAAGAAAAAATTGTAAAAATACAAAAGCTAATAAAAATTTCAAAAACGAAGAAAAAATGACAAAATAGAAAACAAATTTAGTTTATAAAATACAAACAAAAAATAAAAAATATAACAAATAATAAGATATAAAGATATAAAAAATCAGAGATAAAAAATTAAAAGAAGTTAAAAAATGAAAAGGGATGAGTAAGTAGAAAAAAATTTAATTTAGAAAATACAAGCAAAAATAATGTAATAAGAAAAAATAAAAAAAATCAAAGATACAAAAATTAACAGAGGGAAAAGTTAAAACAAAATAAAAATAAAAACAAAACAAGGAAGTGCAAAAAAAAAAAAAATGGAAACAAGAAATAAAAGAATTTTGTGAAAAAAATTCGAAAAACAAGAAAAAATAAAAAATGAAGAGGCAAAAATATGAAATAAAACAAAAAGAAAAAAAGTTTTATAGAAAATTTTAAAACAAAGAAAAAATATGAAAGCACATGAAAAAACAAGTAAAAAAAAGGGAAAAATTTAAAAGGAAAAGGAGTTAATGGAAAATTATAAAAATACAATAGAAAATAACCAACAACGATAAATAAAAAAAGAAAAGATAAAAAAATCCAAAACATTATAAAAATTTATGAAAATATAAAAAAAGAAAAAAATATAAAATGTAAATAAACAAAAATACAATAAAAAATATAAAAAGTAAGAAAATAAAAAATAAGGAATCAAAAACAAAAAATAAAAAAAGACAAAAATTGAATAAAAATTTCAAAATGAAAGGAAATGAGAAAATAGAAAAAAAATATTTTAAAAAATACAAAAAAATCGAAAAACATATAAAAAATCAAAGACAAAAGATTAAAAAAGAGAAAAGTTAATGCAAAATAAAAATGAAAACCAAAGAAGAAAATGCAACAAAAAAACTATAAGAATTTGAAAATGAAAATAAGAAATAAAAAGAAATTTGTGAAAAAATTAAGAAAATAATAAAAATGAAAAGACAAAAGATTTATGAAAAATAAAAATCCAAAACATTCTAAACATTTATGAAAATTTAAATAAAGAAAGAAATAAAAAATAAACCAAATAAAAATAAAATAAGAAAAGACTATTAAAGTAAAACAAAAAAAATAAAAAATAAACAAAAATTGAATAAAAATATAAAAAGTAAGAAAATAAAAAATAATTAATCAAAAATACAAAAATTGAATAAAAATTTAGAAAGTGAAAAAGAATGACAAAATAAAAAAAATTAGTTTTAAAAATACAAAAAATTGAAAAACATATAAGAAATAACAAGAAAACAATAGAAAAAGTCAAAGACAAAAATTAAAAAAGAGAAGTTATTGCAAAATAAAAATGAAAACCAAAGGAGAAATTGAAAAAAAAAGTACGAGAATTTAAAACGCAAATAAGAAATAAAAAGAAATTTGGGAAAAAAAAAAAGAAAAAGCAAGAATAGAATAAAATGAAAAGACAAAAGATTTTGAAATAAAAAAAGAGAAAACAAGAAAGTAAAAAATTATTAAAAGCAGATGAAACTAAAATAAAAGAAAGCCACGTGGTGTTGTGAAAAAAAAAAAAAGCAAAAAGAAAGAAAATTTTGATATGGAAAAAAGTTTTTGAAAAAAGTTCATAAAATAAGAACAAAAAATAGGAAAAAAAAAAACAATAAAAGAAATGAAAAATAAATAAAAAAAATATTAATTAACAAGAAAAAAATAAAAAAATAAAAAATAAAAAAGGCAAAACAAAAAAATTAAAAAGACGAAGTGAAGAAAAAATTTTGATGAATATAAAATAGAAAAAACTTTTAGTTTAATATACAAAGAGAAACAAAAAAAAAATAACAAAATAAAAAAAAGACAAATAATCAAAGATAAAAAATAAAATAAAAAGTCAATACAAAATATAAATAAAAGCAAAAGGAAGTACACAAAAAGAGAAGTCTTGAGATTTTAAAATTGTAAAGAAGAAATAAAAAAAAATGTGAACAAAAGATATAAGAAAAAGCAAGAAAAAATAAAAAAATTAAAACAAAAAAGAGAAAGCAAATGAACAAATAAGTTAAAAGAAAAAGAAAAAAAAATTACTGAAGAATTATAAAAATAGAATAGAAAATACCAAAAATATAAAAAATGACAGCAAAAATGAGACAAACCAAAAGAAAAAAAGATTAAAATATAAAGTAAATATCCATAACATTATAAAATTTTTATAAAAAATAACAAAAATTAACAAAAAAAGTAAAAGGGAAAAAAATAAGAGAAAGTATTAAAGCAAAAGGAAAAAGATAAATAAGTAATAAAAAAAGAGAAAAAGAAAAAAATAAAGAAGTAAGGAAAGAAAAAATGAGTCAAAAATTTAAAAAAAATACAAAAACTAATAAAAATGAAAAAAAATAAGTTTACAAAATACAAACAAAAATAAAAATATAACAAATAATAAGATATAAAGATATAAAAAATCAAAGATAAAAAATTAAAAGAAGTTCAAAAATGAAAAGGGATGAGAAAGTAGAAAAAAAATTAATTTAGAAAATACAAGCAAAAATAATGTAATAAGAAAAAATAAAAAAAAATCAAAGATACAAAAATTAACAGAGGGAAAAGTTAAAACAAAATAAAAATAAAAACAAAATAAGGAAGTGTAAAAAAAAAAATGGAAACAAGAAATAAAAAGAATTTTGTGAAAAAATTAGAAAAACAAGAAAAATAAAAAATGAAGAGGCAAAAATATGAAATAAAACAAAAAAGAAAAAAGTTTTATAGAAAATTTTAAAACAAAGAAAAAAGTGAAAACAAAAAAAAAATATGTAAAAAAAGGAAAAGGAGTTAATGAAAAATTATAAAAATACAATAGAAAATAACCAACAATGATAAATAAAAAAAGAAAAGAAAAAAAGATAGAAAAATAAAAAAATCCAAAACATTATAAAAATTTATGAAAATATAAATAAAGAAAGAAATAAAAATAAAAATAAGAAAAAAATATTAAAGCAAAACAAAAAATATAAAATAAACAAAATACAATAAAAAATATAAAAAGTAAGAAAATAAAAAATAATGAATAAAAAAGACAAAAATTGAATAAAAATTTCAAAAATGAAAGGAAATGACAAAATAGAAAAAAATATTTTAAAAAACAAAAAATTGAAAAACATATAAGAAATAATAAGAAAACAATATAAAAAATCAAAGACAAAAAATTAAAAGAGAGAAAAGTTAATTCAAAATAAAAATGAAAACCAAAGAAGAAAATGCAACAAAAGAAACTATAAGAATTTGAAAATGAAAATAAGAAATAAAAAGAAATTTGTGAAAAAATTTAA
>NW_019167978.1:0-44993 GCF_002303985.1 Durio zibethinus | reverse complement strand
CCATCGACACATGTTGGCCCTTTCTACTGGCACTTGCCTCAAACACCATCAACACATGCTAGGCCTTGGTGAAGGCACATGCCTTGACCACCATCGACACATACAGACCCTTGGTGTGGGATATGCCTATTTGACAAAAATGCCCCCATTTTAGACCTTTTAATGTTTACTACTAGTACATCTATAAAATCTCTCACGCTCTTTAGGTGTTCATGATGGGCCTATCATTATGTACATTCATGGTAACATCCCTAGAGTAAAATCTAGGCCATGCATGCCTTTTGGCCATGTTGTCATGACTGGTTTTTGGTGACTCGTAGGCACCATGGCCTGACCGGTTGCATGCATACGTAAAAAGGGCTTGGCTATGCCAAGCTCAAGCCCATATCTGTAGTTGATGCTACCTCAAACCCTAAACCCCAAACCAAGTCCTTGAATCAAGTAATGGCTCTTTGGGTTAGTGCAATTAGAAGCTACGATTATAGGCTTGGTCTAGCCTAGTCTATCGGGTATTTGGCAATATCATGGTCCTTTCTCATCAACCATAAAAATGCCTAGGCCTAATTGAGCCCGTGCATGCAGCTGATGCTACCCAAGGCCCTAGGAACAAGTTCCTGAATTGACCAATGTCTTTTTTCGAATGGTGACAATAGAGTTTGTGTGTATAGTCTTGGCCGGACTAAGCATTGGGGGTGTATGCCATTATTGCCTATTGGATGGCAAGGGTAGTCTCATGGACATTGCTTGTGTTTCTCCAATGCTAAATAGTTGTGGCATGGCCTCATATGTTGTTTCATCTACTCGCTTGTCGAATAATTGTTTGGGTGGTTTATAGACAAATGTGCATAGATGCTACCACTTGTAGTAATAGGCATAAGAGTGGTGCTACGGTTGTGCATGTTGTAGGCTCTAAGCTTGATGCATTAAACTATTGACCCATTATCCATTTCAATCTACCCTTATGTGGTCATCATACCTTGGGGGTGCAATTAGGATCCTATGCCTCATGCTGAAATCATTAGAAATCGAATGTCTTGCTATCCCTCATCAATCTTATGTCCTTAAGGGCTACGAGTTAGACCTCAATCATGCTATGCCATTGTTACCTATTGGATGGTAAAGGTAGTCTCATGGACATTGCTTGTGTTTTTCCCATGCCAAGCAGTTGTTGCATGGCCTCATACATTGTTTCATCTACTTGCTCGTCAAATACTCAATAGGGTGGGTTATTTACCAGTGTGTGTGGATGCTACCACTTGTAGTAATACGCATAAGAGTGATGCTATGGTTGTGCATGTTGGCAGGCTCCAAGCTTGATGCATCAAACTATTAACCCATCATCCATTTTAATCTACCTCTAAGTAGTCATCATACCTTAGGGGTGCAATTAGGATCCGATGCCGTATACCGAAATCAATGGAAACCAGATGTCTTGCCATACCTCATCAATCTTATGTCTTTAGGGGCTATGAGTCAAAACTCAATCATGCCTCGTGACCCAATTATGCCACCCAAACCTCCATGGCTACATTGGTGCACTGGTGTTCGATAGTGCTCTTAGATGTGGAACATTTTATGGGTGTGGGCTCTCGACCTTATTCATCTAATTCTATGCATTTTACGTGCTTAACATGCAAGATGTTTGTCCTCCATGTTGGTTCTCTTCTCTGCTTAGTTGGTGAATTGAGGCCTATATGGTGTTATAAACTAATTCAGATTGTGAAACTGTGAATGGCTTATTAAATTAGTTATAGTTTATTTGATGGTATCTACTACTCGGATAACCATAGTAATACTAGAGCTAATACGTGCAGAAACCTCAACTTCTAAAAGGGATGCATTTATTAGATAAAAGGTCGACGCGAGCTTTGCCCATTGTTTTGATGATTCATGATAACTTGATGGATTGCATGGCCTTTGTGCTGTGCTAGCAACACATCATTCAAATTTTTGCCCTATGAAGTTTCGATGCTAGGATAGTGGCCTACTATGGTGGTGATGGGTGATGGAGAGTTAGGGTTTGATTCTGGAGAGAGAGCTTGAGAAATAGCTACCACATCCAAGGAAGGCAGTAGGAGCAGAAATTACCCAATCTTGACACAAGGAGTTAGTGACAATAAATAACAATATCGAGCTTTATGAGTCTAGCAATTAGAATGAGTACAATCTACATCCCTTAGCAGGAATCCATTAGAGGGCAAGTTTGGTGCTAGTAGCCATAGTAATTCTAGCTCCAATAGCACAAATTTAAGTTGTTACAGTTAAAAAGCTCATAGTTAGAGCTAGGGTTAAGTCATCTGGTCTGTCTCACAATAAGCATCGGTTTATTTATCCCTACTACTAGTGATGTGCCCTTGGCCTTAATTGGCTTTGTCATTCCTTCGACACTGCTACTTTGAAGAAATTAGCGTGCTTAAAGCAGGCCCTTGCTTGTATGCATTAGCTGGGATAACATCGCAGGATTTTAGTCCTATTGTGTTGGCCTTCAAGATTAGAGTAATGATTAATAGAGACAATCAGGGGCATTTGTATTTCATAGTCAAAGCTGAAATTCTTGGATTTATAAAAGACAAACAACTGCAAAAGCATTTACCAAGGATACTTTTATTAATCAAGAATAAAAGTTAAGGGTTAGAATATGATCAGATACCATCCGAGTCTCTACCATAAATGATGTCGACCAGGGATCAATGGATGTTACTTTTAGGATTCTGTTGGTACTTTATGAGAAATCAAAGTCTTTGGGTTTCAGGGGAAATATAGTCATAAGGTTAAAACTTCAAAGAATTGATAAAAGGACGCCACCAGGAATGGAGCCTATAACTTAATTTCACTCAACATAGGGAAACTTACCCGGTTTACACATAGTAAGGATTGACAAATTGAAAGCTTTTTCTTGATTCTATGGGTGGTGGTGCATGGCCGTTTTTAGTTGGTAGAGTGATTTGTTTGGTTAATTCTGTTAATGAACAAGATTTCAACTTACTAACTAGCTCTGGGAAGGTGATTCTTCACGGCTAGCTTCTTAGAGGGACTATGGCCATTTAGGCTAAGGAAGTTTTAGGGAATAATAGGTCTATGACACCCATAGATGTTCTGGGCTACTCATACACTGCATTGATGTATTGAACAAGTCTATAGCCTTGGTTGACAGGCTCGAGTAATCTTTGAAATTTCATCATGATGAGGATAGATCATTGCAATTGTTAGTCTTCAAGAAGGAATTCCTAGTAAGCGTGAGTCTTTAGCTCATGTTGACTATGTTCTTGCCCTTTGTACACACTTCCTATCACTCTTACTGATTGAATGGTCTGGTGAAGTGTTTAGATCATGGTGATGAGGATGGTTCATTACCAAAGATGTTGTAAGAAGTTCATTGAACCTTATCATTTAGAGGAAGGAAAAGTCAAAACAAGGTTTTCATAGGTGAAAACTACAAAAGGATCATTGTCCAAACCTACTCAATGAATGACCCACAAATGCATTAATGAAACACCTAGGGATAAGGTTACCTTTATGCCCTAAGCCCCTTTTCAGCCTCATGCATGTGCAGCAGTTGATTCATTTTTCCTTCTAAATGGGTGACACGATTGGTATCATTGCTTGTGGTTGAATAATGAACCCCTAACATGAATCACACCAAGGAACCCTAATGAAAATGAGCGTGTGTGCCATTGCCATCCCATTTGTGATATGTATGAGGGCAACACCATGACTCTTTCTATCATGAAAAACCAAAATGACTATTTGCAATAGATATCTTGGCTCTCTCATTAATGAAGAATGCAGTAAAATGTGATAATTGGTATCAATTACAAAATCCCATGAATCATTGAATCTTTGAATGCAAGTTGCTTCCCATTCCATTAGGCCAAGGGCACGTCTACCTGGGTGCCATGCATTGTTACCTTTCAACCCTTTGCCCATTGGGCTTTTGGTGAAGGGGTAGAATATGGCCTCCCATGATCTCGTCGATCATGGTTGGCCCAAAAGTGAGTCCTTGGCAATGATAGCACTAACCATTAGTGGTAAAGCTCTCGATGTGCCTCATCTCTTGTGACATGCACTCATTGTCAATCTGGACCCCATCAGGCCCCTTGCATTGCTTGATCATTACTTGCATCACCACCCTAGGTCAGGTGAGATTACCCACTGAGTTTAAGCATATCAATAAATGGTGGAAAAAAAACTTACCAGGATTCCCTTAGTAATGGCAAGCAAACTAGGAAGAGCCTAGCTTGAGAGTCAGGCACCCTAGCATCTGAATTGTAGTCTAGAGAAGCATCTTTAGTGGTGGACTAGGCCTAACTCCCTTAGAAAGGGGCACCAAAAAAGGTAAGAGCCTTATTGTGCCTAGACCCTGTCCCACAATGAGGTGCAATCTGTGAGTTAGGTTATTGGGAATGAAACCCAAATCAAGCAATAAATTCTATCCAAGGCTAAATACAGGTGAGTGACCGATAGCAAAAAAGTACCGCAAAGGAAAGATGAAAAGGTCTTTGAAAAGAGATTCAAATAGTGCTTGAAATTGTTATGAGGGAAGTAAATGGGGGTTGGCTATACACCTTGATCAAACATAGAATGGCGAGAGCCAATTTGTAGATCAGCTCGAAACATGGACCGATGTGGGTCATGGTGGGGGCCTAAGCTTGGGCTTTCGATATGTTTATGGAGATGTCATTTTTGTAAATGTGGAATGCAACACAAGTCATCTTAGTGTGCCTGTAGGCTCCCCATCTGGCCTATCTTGAAACATGAACCAAGGAGTCTGACATGTGTGCAAGTCAACAAGCTCGAAAACCCATAAAGTGCAAGGAAGCTAATTGGTGAGATCCCTCATGGGTTCATCACTGATTGACCTTGATCTTTTGAGAAGGGTTCAAGTGTAAGCATGCCTGTTGGGACCAAAAAGTTGGTGAACTATGCTCGAGTAGGGTAAAGCTAGAGGAAACTCTGACGAAGGCCTATAGTGATATTAACGTGCAAATCATTCATCTAACTTGGGTTTAAGGGTAAAAGACTAATCAAACCATCTAGTAGCTAGTTCTCTATGAAGTTTCCCTCAAGATAGCAGGAGCATTTAGCAAGTTCTATAGGGTAAAGCCAATGATTAGAGGCATCAAAGGTTCAATGCCCTCAACCTACACTCAAACTTTAAAATAGGTAGGATGATGCAGCTACTTCATTGAGTCGTGCCATAGAATCGAGAGCTCTAAACGAGCTACTTTTGGTAAGCAAAACTAGCAATAAGGGATGAACTGGAAGCTGAGTTATGGTGCCTAACTGCATGGTAACCTAGAACCCATAAAAGGTGTTGGTTGATTAAGATAGTATGATGGGGGTCATGAAAGGTGAAATCCATTGAGTGTGTAACAACTTACCTATCGAATCAACTAGCCTAAAAAATGGATGGCATTTAAACGTGCGACCTATATGCAACTATCAGGGTAAGGGTAAATGCTAGGCCCCAATGAGTAGAAGGGCATGGTGGTCACTGTAAAACCTAGGGCATGAGCCCCGTGGAGTAGCCTCGAGGCAGATCTTGGTGGTAGTAGCAAATATTCAAATGAGAACATTAAATGCTGAAAGGGGAAAGGTTCTATGTGAATTACACTTGCACATGGGTTAGTCGATCCTAAGAGATGGGGGAAGCCCATCCAATAATGTGTCCAATGTGAGCTTTAAAAGGGAATTGAGTTAAAATTCATGAACCAGGATGCATAGGCTGACGACAATATTAGGTAGTCTAGAGGTGTTGAAGGGGGCCTTGGGAAGAGTTATCTTTTTTATTTATGGCCTGCCAACCCTAGAAATGGCTCAGCCAAAGATAGGGTCCAGCAATTGAAAGAGCATCATAAGTCACATGGTGTTTGGTGTGCCCTCAGCTACCCTAGAAAATCTGGAAGACTGAGTGCTCTCCATGCTTGGTCATATTCATAATCACATCACTCTCTAAAGAGAACAGCCTCTAATAAACGGAAGAATGTGGGCAAGGGAAGTTGGCAAAATGGATCCATAACCTCAATAAAAGGATTGGCTTTGAGGGCTAGACACGGGGTCTTAATCCCAAACTCATTGGTTGTTGACGCACTACTTGAGCTGCTCTTGTGGCAATAGTGGGTCATTGTGAGCCGATCAAGGATGGACTTGGAAAGGCTTTCTTAAGGGCTTTCCCCGAGTAATGAATAGTCAACTCAGAATTGATACAAATAAGGAGAATCTAACTATTTAATTAAAACAAAGCATTACAATGGTCCTACGAATACTCATACAATGTGATTTCTGCCTAATGCTCTAAATGTCAAAATGAAGAACTGAACCAAGTGAGGGTAAATGATTGGACTAACTATGACTCTCTTATGGTAGCCAAATGCCTCGTCATCTAATTAATGAGCACATGAATGGATTAACACAATTCTATTGTCCCTATCTACTATCCAAAGAAACCATAATCAAAGGAATAGGCTTGGCAGAATCAGCAGGGAAAAAAGACCCTATTCAGCTTGACTCTAGTCCAACCTTTTGAAATGAATTGAGAGGTGTAGGATAAGTGAGAGCCCTAAGTCAAATTGAAATACCACAACTTTTAACATTATTTTACTTATTCCATGAATCGGAAGTAGGGCCTTTCTATTTGGCCTAAGGCCAACCTTGATCGATCAATTAAGGTAAAAAACATTGTCAGGTAGGGAGTTTGGTTAGGGTAGCACATCTGTTAAAAGATAATGCAGGTGTCCTAAGATGAGCTCAATAAGAATAGAAATCTCATATAGAACAAAAGGATAAAAGCTCATTTGATTTTGATTTTCAGTACAACTAAACTATGAAGGCATGGCCTGTTAAATCTTGTAGACCTTCAGAATTTGAAGCTATAGGTGTAAGAAAAGTTATCATAAGGATAACCAGCTTATGATAGAGAAGTGTTCATAGTGATGTTGCTTTTTGATCCTTCAATGTTGGCTCTTCCAATCATTGTGAAGCAAAATTCACCAAGTGTTGGATTGTTCACCCACCAATAAGGAATTGAGCTAGGTTTACAATATCATGAGATAGGTTAGTTTTACCATACTAAATGGCAGTGTCACAATAATAATTCAACCTAATACGAGAGGAATCATTGATTCATGCATTTGGTTATCCCACTTGATTGAAAAGCTAATGGCATGAAGCTACCATGCATTTGATTATGACTGAATGCCTCTAAATTAGAATCTAGGTTAGAAGGGACACATGCATCTATCACCCAACTATCGACCAGTAGTAAAGGCCTATGCCTTAAGGGGCACATGTCATAGGTGTAGCACCCGTAGCAAACAAGCCATATGGGCCTCCTTGGAGCTCAATTCCCATCGAGTGGTGGGAAAATCCTTTGTAGATGACTTAAATACACGATAGGGGTATTGTAAGTGGTAGAGTGGCCTTGTTGCCATGATCCACTGAGATTCAACCTTTTTGTTGCTTTGATTCACCCTTTCCCCCATAGCCACTGAAGTCCTCTCACTTTATTTTTTTTCACCAAACCTCACTAGGGTTGGGGATATATGGTGTTCTCCTTTGCAATTGATTTAGTTGGGTGATGTTGTCCCTTCCGTGAGCATACAAGTAAACAACAATTGAATGCTCTTGGTATTTGTTACAGTGATGGGCTCACTTTTGGTGCAGGCACTTGCCTCGAACTCTATCGACACATGCTAGCCCCAATGCAAGTTGTTGCCTCGAGCACCGTCGATAGCATTTAGCCTTTGGTTGGTGCAGGCAATCGCTTCTAACACCATCTACAGATGTTAGCCCCTTAGTGTGAAATGTTACCTTAGACACCAAAGCTAGATGCTGGTGTCATGCCGTGGGCGGACGCGTCAGATACATCAGGCACACCAAGCAAGGCGAGACCAGAGGTTAGAGGCCTGCACACCAGGAGAGTGGTGGGGATATTTACGCCGACAAGGCCTAGGAGACGAAGGCCAGAATGCCCATCCAGCTTGCAGGGCTATCCCGTGAGGCCAAGGCCTCGGCATGCAGCGTACCTGTAACACATCCAGAGGGGCCCCAGGGTGGCTAGGATACGCGAGTTGAACATTCTGAAAGCTCTGTAGATCAGCAGGAACCTGCCTAAGGCAGCATATGGTTGACCCTAAAAATCAGGAGTTAGAATCCCCTGATTGCATTGTAATCTGTATAAATCCCTTGATTTTAGCCATTTATTCTAGGGATATTACCATTAAGTTGACTGAGAGCCCTCAACTATAAATAAAGGGCTGCTCCACCCTCATTTGTACACCATCAAACACTTCTGTTTCAGTGAATATAGAGCATATTCTAGCATTCTATCTTGTTATCTTATATCTTTTTAACTTGCGAAATCAGCCCTTCCATTGTTCTAGTGCCCGCACGCTTGTGTTTTAGGCTAACTTAGGCATAAAAGAGGAGATTCCAAGCCTAAGGTCGCACGGATTCTGAGTCTAAGGTCAGAGCCCATGACAGTTGGTATCAAAGCAAGTTTGATTCTATGTGTTTATGTTGTGCAGGTTAGATCGTGATTGAGGAGATGGCATCCCAAAGTGACGTTGCTAACCAACAACCAGAGGCCCAGGAGCATGGGCATGGAAGAGGTAAGAATGCCAGTTCAAGAGATATCTGGACTACCATGGATGGTAGGCTGGCCAAGGTGGAAGTGACCATGGGCGACATAAGGGAGAAGCTTAAGAAAATGGAGACTCACATTGCATCGTTAGACTCAATGGGGGAAGAGATCCAACGTGAGCTATAAGCTGCTCTCAACAAAGGCATGGACGTGATCACCCAAAAGAATAAGGCCTTGGAGGCTGAAGTGCTGACCTTATGCGATGGCATAGAGGCCATGTGCCAGCGGATGGAGGAACTTACCAGTGAGCTCGTTGCTTGCAAGACTACCATTGGGAATGGCATGTTTGCTAGAGTATCCAAATCTAGAATAGATGTCCCCAAGCCTAAGGAGTTAAAGGGGATTAGGGCAGCCAAGGAAGTAGACAACTACCTATAGGGTATGGAGTAGTACTTCCAGGCCATTGGCATGCAGGACGAGGTAATAAAGGTAAGCACCACTGCTATGTATCTCACTGATGTAGCCTTATTGTGGTGGAGACGTAGGTGTGATGATGTCAAGCGTGGGAGCGCCAAGATTAGAACCTGGGTAGAGTTTCAAAAAGAGTTCAGAGAGTAATTTTACCCTGAGTATGTCGATGATGAGGCATGGGCAAAGTTACACAGGCTGAACTAGCAAGGGGACAAAAGGAAGTATATCCAAAAATTTTCTGAACTGATACTACAGATCTCAGATCTAGGCAAGAAGGATGCTTTATTCACTTTCATGGATGGGCTGAAGTCGTGGGTGAAGCATGAGCTACAACGGAGGGGAGTTCATGACTTGGCTAAAGCCATGACTACTACTGAGACCTTGATAGAGTTCAAGCCTCTGAACAAGTTCGAGTCTTCCAAGCCTAAGGGTAAGGGCAGGGACGATAGGGAATGGAAGAAGCAGTCCAAGGGGAAGGATCGTGATCAGAAATCCAAGGATAGGGATCGAGACCATTCAACCAAGGATGGTGAGATGAAGCCACCAGCAGGCAAGTGAAAAGCAAAGGGGAACCGAGAGCCACTAGTATGCTACCTATGTGGAGGAAGCCACATAGCACGCAATTGGCCACAAAAGGGCAAGCTGGCTGCTATAGACAAGGAGTCTGACGATGAGCCAGAGATAAGGCCAGCAAAGCTTAGGTCATTGGTGCTCAATGCTGTCTAGAGTAAGGGAAACCATAAGCCAAAAGGCTTGATGTTTACGAATCTGATGGTTGCGGGTCAGAAGGTGAGTGCACTGGTGGACACAGGTGCTTCACATTTTTTTATTTCAGGTGATGGAGCCTAAAAGCTCAGACTAAAGGTGCAAAAAAAGACTGGTACCATTAAAACGGTGAACTCCAAGGAGGTTTCAGCCATTGGAGTAGCACAGGGAGTGGAGTTGCAGCTTGGAGACTGGAAAGGCAAGTAGACCATGGAGGTAATACCCCTTGACGACTATGAGTTTGTGATTGGGTTGGATTTCCTTGTTTGAATTAACGCCCTCTTTATGCCTTTTGCCGATTGTGTTTGCATCTTAGATGCACAATGCCAATGCCTAATACCAATGAAGAGAGGGTCTGGAGTTGGGTCGTGGGTGGTGTCAACCATCTAATTTGCCAAGGTGGTAAGCAGAGAAGAAGACACCTTCTTGGCAACCCTGAAGTATGATAAGCCAAGGGAGAAGGAGATCGAGTCACCCTTAGAGGTGCTAAAGGTGCTGAAGACCTTTAGTGTGTGATGCTCGCAAAGCTGCCTAGCCAATTACCACCTAAGAGGGAAGTGGACCACAAGATCAAGCTGGTGTCTGAGGCTAAGCCACAAGCTAGAGCCCCTTACTGAATGTCCTTACCATAGTTGGAGGAGTTCAGGAAGTAGCTCAAAGAGTTAGTTAATGCTGGCTTCATCAGGCCATCGAAGGCACTAGATGGTGCACTAGTTCTATTCCAGCGCAAGCATGATGGGTCGTTACGACTGTGCATAGACTACCGGGCTTTGAACAAGCTGACCATCAAGAACAAGTACCCTATCCCACTCATTACGGACTTGTTCGACCAACTTGGGAGTGCAAGATGGTTCACTAAGCTGGATTTGAGGTCGGGCTACTACCAAGTCAGGATCAAAGAAGGAGATGAGCCAAAGATAGCATGTGTCACTCGGTATGATTCGTATGAGTTCTTGGTGATGCCTTCAGACTCACGAATGCCTCAGCAACATTCTGCACCCTTATGAATAAGGTACTTCAGTCATTCTTTGATCGATTTGTTATGGTTATTTGGATGACATTGTGATCTACAACCAAACTTTAGGAGAGCATGTAGACCACTTGAGACAGGTGTTCGAGGTGTTACGGGTGCACAAGCTGTTTGTTAAGAGGGAGAAGTGCTCATTCACCCAGCAAGAGATCCCATTCCTAGGCCATATAGTAGGAGGTGGCAAGATACGCATGGATGAAGGGAAGGTGCACACCATTCTGGAATGGAACCATCAGCCAAGGTCACTGAGTTGAGATTGTTCCTTGGGCTAGTTAACTACTATAGGTGCTTCATCGAAGGTCACTCAGTAATAGCCATGCCATTGATTAACTTACTCAAGAAAGAGAGAGCATGGGAGTGGAGCGCAGGGTGCCAGGAAGCCTTTGATAGGTTGAAGTAGGCTGTGATCGAGGAGCCAGTCTTGGCCTTACCAAACTAGGCCAAGCTATATAAGGTGTACACGGATGCATCAGACTTTGCCATAAGGGGCGTGTTGATGTAGGAAGGACATCCAATCGCGTTCGAGAGCAAGAAGTTGAACGAGACTAAGCGCAAGTACACGATTTAAGAGAAAGAGATGACTGCAGTGGTACACTGCTTGTGCACTTGGTGCCATTACCTATTGGGGTCAAGGTTCGTGGTTAGGACGGATAATGTGGTGACCAGCTACTTCCAAATGTAGAAGAAGTTGTCCCCCAAGCAGGAGAGATGGCAAGATTTTTTTTTACGAAATTTGATTTTCAGATAGAGTATAAGCCGAGGCAGGCGAACCTAGTGGCAGACACCCTGAGCAAGAAGGCTAACCTTGCTGCCATTAGACAACTAGAGGGGTCACTAGTGCCACACATCAAGAAGGGACTTGCGTATGATCCTACAACTAAGGCTCTTATGGAGTATGCCCTGCAAGGTAAGACTAGGCGATTTTGGATGCAAGATGGTTTGTTGTACACCAGGGGCAGTAGACTATTTATGCCATAGCACGGGAAGCTCCACAAGGAAGTTTTACAAGAGTGCCATCATTCAAGGTGGGCTGGACACCCAGGAGTAAGCTGTACCTTGGCGTTCATCGAGGACCGGTACTATTAGCCACACATGAGAGATGATGTAAAGGCCTATGTGAAGACTTGTCTTGTGTGCCAACAGGACAAGATGGAGCTCAAAAAACCAGGCGGTTTTTTGGAGACATTGCCAATGCCAGAACGACCATGTGAGAGTGTTTCTCTAGACTTTATAGTTGGTCTACCCAAGACAAAGGGGTTTGGAAGCATCATGGTAGTGGTGGACATGTTTTCTAAGTATGGAATCTTCATTCCAGCAACCAATGAGTGCCTAGCAAAAGAGGTAGCTTGATTGTTCCTGAAGAACATGGTTAAGTACTGGGGAGTGTCGAGGACAATTGTTAGTGATCGGGATGGGCATTTCACGAGCAGGTTCTGGACAAAGTTGTTCAAGCTATTAGGGTCAGACTTGAACTTTTCCACTAGCATTGCATCCACAGACCGATGGGTAGACTGAGCGTGTGAATGGACTATTAGAGGTCTACCTTAGGCACTATGTGAGTGCCATACAAAGGGACTGGCCAAAGCTGCTAGATGTTGCATAGTTTTCCTACAACTTGCAAAGGAACGAGGCAACGAACCAAAGCCCATTTGAGGTTGTGACAGGGCGATAATCACTAACACCCGGTTGGATTGCTGCAGGTTATATAGGGTTGAATCCAGCAGCATACAAGTTTGCCAAGGCATGGTAGGAGCAAACTGACTTGGCCAGAGTCTATCTACATAAGGCAACAAAGAGGTTAAAGAAGTGGGCAGACTAGAATAGGTGGGATGTGTAGTTCCAGGTTGGAGACTTGGTGTTGGTGAAGCTGCATCCCATTGTACGCCATAAGAGGCTACACAAAGGCCTAGTTCGGAGGTATGAAGGACCTTTTCGAGTAGTCAAAAGGGTAGGTAAGGTTGCCTACAAGCTGGATATGCCACCTCAGGTGAGGGTACACTCGGTGTTCCATGTGAGCATGCTCAAGCCATTCCAAGAGGATGAGGGAGATCCAAGACAGGCAGAGTCAAAGCGTGCGCCATTAAGAGCAATAGCCTCATATGAGAAGGAGGTCAACAGCATCATAGCTGATCGGGAGGTGAGACGAAAGAATTATCAACCAAGATAAGAGTACTTAGTGCGCTGGAAAGGACTTTCAGACAGTGGGGTAAGCTGGGAACCAGCAGAGGACTTATGGTAGTTTGGGGACCAGATCAGGCAATACCATGTAGAAGACACAACAAGGGCGTTACGCAACCAGGTGGGGGAGAACGTCATGCCCTGGGTGGGCGTGCCAGGCACATTAGGCACACCAGTAGGAGAGCTAGAGGTTGAGGCCCGCACACCAGGTGCGTTTGCCCGCAAGGCTTAAGAGACGAGGCCTGAACACCCGCCCAGCTTGTAGGCCAGCCCGTGAGGCCAAGGCCTGGCATGCAGGCTACCCGCACCATATCCAGAGAGGCCCAAGGTGCTAGATACACAATTAAACATTCTGAAAGCTTACAAGATCAGTAGGAGCCTCTTGGCAGATTTGGTTGACCCTAGAAATCAAGAGTTAGAATCTTGATTGATTGTAATCTGTATAATCCCTTGATTTTAGCCTTTATTCTAGGGATATTGCCATTAAGTGTAGCTGGAGCCTCAACTATAAATAGAGGGCTGCTCCACCCTCATTTGTACACCATCAAACACTTCTGTTTCAGTGAATATAGAGCATATTCTAGCATTCTGCCTTGTTATCTTATTTCTCTTTAACTTGCGTAATCAGCCCTTCCCATTGTTCTAGTGCCCGTATGCTTGTGTTTTAGGCTAACTTAGGCATAAAAGAGGAGATTTCAAGCCTAAGGCTGCACGGATTCTGAGTCTAAGGTCAGAGCCCGTGACACTGGCACTTACCTAGGCCATCATCGATATAAGTGGGCCCTTATTGTGGCTTGTTGCCTCAAACATCTCTTTGGTAAATGCTGACACTTAGTGTAGCATGTGTACCATGAACCTCCCACCCAAGGCACTTGTATGCCCTTCGATTACCATTGACACTAAATGATGCTCGGTGCATGGGTTATAGGCTCCAATCTCAAGCTAAACTCTATGCAGATTGACCTATCTGCCTAAGTCAGCCTACAAAACTCAAGTACTCAACATAATTCTAGCTTGTCAAAAATTGTGTTGCTGTGTTAGGCTTTCTAAAAGGCCTCAAATATGATTCTCGTAGGACTGTGTTCAAGTGGGCCCACACCTAGGTATGACCATGCACCCCCACCTAGGCCTGACCATGCATTCACACCTCGGTCATAAATGCCCGCACCTAGGCATGCCTTAATTTTGCCAAATTTGAACACTGTGTATGAGCCTTTGGAGTCTTGATCACTGCTCATACCACTGTTCTATGCTAGTTCCTCGTGACCTAAGCCTTCTATAGGCCTTAAGGCTTGGTCCCCCTAATTGTTGTACCTTGTCTTGCTAGAACTCGAACTGTTCCTTGACTTAGATAGAACCCTTGGGCTAGGACCAGCTTATAGATTGTGACACATGCATATAACTCAACCACCATTGAGACAAGTTGGCCCTTGGTCTTAATGCATGCTTCAACCATCATCAGCAAATGTTGGCCCTTTGTGCAAGTAGTTCCCTCAATCACCATTGCAACATGCTGGGCCATGCACTATGCAAGGGTATCATGTGCCTAGGCCATGCACCATGCACCATGCACACCACTATCGGGCAGTGGGTAAGGTCAAGCACATCTTTAAATTTTTACTGTCCTAATGGCATATTTATGGCTCGTAAATTCATATAGGCACTCACCAATGCCCACACTAAGGCCAAGCTCAATTTTGCCAAACATGAACACTATGCCTGAACCTCTAGAGTCTTGATCACTAACCATACCACTATTTTGGGTTGGTTCCCTATGACTTGAGCCTCCTATAGGCCTCAAGGCTTAGTTCGCCCTAATTGTCGAAACCTATCCCACTAGAACTAGAACTACTCCATGACTTAAAAAAAATCCCTAGGCCTGGACTAGCTTGCAGACCACGACACATGCACATGCCTCGACCACCATTAGAACATGTTGGCCATTGGTCTTGGCACATGTTTTGACCACCATTAGCACATGTTGGGTTACGTACCACGCGTGAGTATCCTGGACTCAAGCCATGCACCTTTCATACCATGATCAAGTAGTAGGTGGATTCAAGCACATCTTCATATTTCTATCATGCCAATGCCATTTATATGGCTTGTAAATTCATATAAGCACTCATTAGCAACCACACTTAGGCCTGGCTCAATTTTTCCAAACATGAACAATGTGCCTAAGCATCTAAAGTCTTGAACACTACCTATACCATTGTTCTACGCTAATTCCTTATGACTTGGGCCTTATTAAGCCTTAAGGCTTGGTCCCCATGGCTATTAGACCTTGTCCCATAAAAATAGGGACTGCTCCTCTACTCAAAGAGAACCCTTGGACCTAGACTACATTGCAGACCATGACACATACACATGACTCAACCACCATCGAACAAGTTGGCCTTTGGTTTCAGTATATGCTTTGACCACCATTTGCACATGCTAGCCTTTTGTGTGGAAAATTTTCTTGAGCACCAATAACACATGCTACATCATTCACCACATCTAGGTATCTTGGGCTCGAGCCATGCAACAAGTGCACCACGATCGAGTAGTAGGTGGGTTTAGGAGCATCTTCTTATTTTTGTCATGCCAATGTCATTTTCATTGCTTGTAAATTCATATAAGCTCTCACCAACATTCGTACCTAGGCCTAGCTCAATTTTGCTAAACATGAACACCATGCCTGAGCCTCTGGAGTCTTGATCACTACCCATACCACTGTTCTAGGTTAGTTCCATATGACTTGAGCCTCTAGTGGGCCTCAAGGCTTGGTCTCTCTGGCTATTGGACCCTATGTCACTAGAACTAGAACTATTCCTTAACTTGGAAAAAACCCTTGAGCATGGACTAGCTTGCGAACTGTGACACATACACATGCCTTGACCACTATTAGGATATGTTGGCCCTTGGTTTCGGCACATGCTTCGACCATATGCACCATGTGCTGGTGTCTTGGGCCTAGACCATGCATTATGTGCACCATGACTAGGCAGTAGGTGGGTTCAGTCACATCTTTATATTTCTACCATGCTAATGCCATTTTTATGGCTTGTAAATTCATATCAGCACTCACCAGTGCCCACACCTAGGCTTGGCTCAATTCTGCCAAATAAAAACACCGTGTATGAGCCTCTAGAGTCTTAATCACTGCCTATACCACTATTTTGGGGTAGTTCCCCGCAACCTACACCTTTTGTAGACCTCAAGACTTGGTCCTCTGGCTATCGAATCTTGTCCCACTAAAACTAAAATTGTTCAACTCAGAGAGAACCTTTGGGCTAGACCAACTTGTCAACTATGACACATGTGCATGCTTCGACCATTATCAGGACATGTTCACCTTGGGTCTTGGCACATGCTTTGACCACCATCAGCACATACAGGGCTATGCACCATACGCAGGTATCCTAGGCCTGAGCCACGCACCATGCACACCATAATTGAGCAATAGGTGGGTTCATACACATCTTCATATTTTTGCCATGCTAATGCCATTTTTATGGCTTGTAAATTCATATAAGAACTTATTGATGCCTACATCTGGGATTGGTTTAATTCGACCAAACATGAACACTATGCCTGAGCCTCTAGAGTCTTGATCATTGCCTATACCACTATTTCAAGCTAGCTCTTTGTGACCTAGGCCTTAAGGCCTTGTTTCCCTAGCTATTGGACCCTATCCCATTAGAATTGAAACTACTCCTCAGCTTGAAAGAAACCCCTAGGCTTGGACTAGCTTATGGACTGTGACACATGCACATGCCTTGACTACCATTAGGACATGTTAGCCTTTGGTCTTAGCATATGCTTCAATCACCATTGACACATGCTGACCATTTGTGCAGGTAGTCCCTTCAAACACTATTAGCACATGCTGGGCTATGCACCACGCATGGGTATCCTGGGCCTAGGTTATGCACCATACATATCAAGGTCATGCAATCGGTGGTTTAGGCACATCTTTGTATTTTTTCCATGCCAATGCTATTTTTATTGCTTGTAAACTCATATAAGCACTCACCAGTGCCTACACCTAGGCTTGGCTCAATTCTGTCAAACATGAATACTGTGCCTAAGCCTTTGGAGTCTTGATCACAGCCCATACCTTTCTTCTCCGTTAATTTCTCATGACATGGGCCTTTAGTAGGCCTTAAGGCCTAGTCCTCTTAGCTGTCGACCTTATCCCACTAGAATTGGAACTGCTTCTCGACTCAAAGAGAATCCCTAGGCCTAGATACATACACATGCCTTGACCACCATCAGGACATGTTGGCCTTTGGTATTGGCACATGCTTTAACCACTATTGGCACATGTTGGCCCTTTATGCAAGCAGTTCTCTCAAACACTATCAGCACATACTGGGTTGCATAGTACACGTAGGTATCCTCGGCTCAAGTAGCATACCATGTGCACCATGATTGATCGGTAGGTAGGTTCAGGTACATCTTCATATTTTTACCAAGCCAATGCCATTTTTTGTCTTGTAAATTTGTATAAGCACTAACCAGTGCTTCTATTTAGGCCTGGCTAAATTTTTCTATACTTGAACATTGTGCCTAAGCCTCTAGAGTCTTGATCAATCCTCCTACCACTATTTTGGGCTAGTTCTCAGTGACCTGGGGCTTTAGTATGCCACAAGGCCTAGTCTCTCTGGCTATCAAACTCTATCCCACTAGAACTGGAACTACTTCTCAACCTAGAGAGAACCTTTAGGCCTAGACCAACTTGCAAACCATGACACATGCACATTCTTCAACCACCATTGGCACCTAATGACTCTTAGTGCATGCACATGCCTCAACCACCATCGGGACATGTTGGCCCTTGGTCTCGGCCCATGTGTCAACCACCATTAGCCATGTTGGCCTTGATGAAGGTTGTTGCCTTAGCACTATCACCAAATGTTAGCACTTGGTGTGACATAGGTACCTAACCCTCGCACCACTCTTCTATCCCTCTTAAGGCACTTGTTTGCCCTTAGAGTGCCACAGACACAAAATGATGCTTGGTGCATGTGTGGCTGGCTCTATCTTAAGCTAAACTTCATGTAGCCTTAGATAGGGAATTGACTCCATATGCCTAAGTTAGCCTCTGAAACTCAAGTGCTCAACATAATTCTAGCTTATCAAATATTGTGCTATAGTATTGGGCATTTTAAAAGCCCCTAAATCTGGTTTGCCTAGGACTATTTTTAGGCATGCTTGCATCTAGGTTTGACCTGCACCCATTCTTTGATCATCAGTGCCCTTGCTTGGGTCTAACTGTGTGCCCACGCATCACTTACCAGGACTCGCACTTAGGTTTGACTCAATTTTACCAAACTTGAATACCATGCCTGAACCTCTAGAGCTTTGATCACTGCCTATACCACTATTTTATGCTAGTTTCCCATGATCTAAGCCTTTAGTATACCTCAAGGCTTGGTCCCCTTAGCTGTCAAACCCTATTGCATTAGAACTGGAATTGCTCTTTGACTCAGAGAGAATCCTTAGCTTGGACAGCTTGCAAACTGTGACATAAGAATATGCCTCAACCATCATCAGTGCATGTGTTACACCTTACATAAGCACTATTGGGACCAAGGCCCCAGCACCGATGCATAGAGGCCAAACCATCGTTCAAGGACCAATCCATGAAACTAAGTTCTTATGAGAGTTACCTGATGCTGAGCCTGAGGACCATTTGAGAGAAGCTTCTAAAAAGCCTAAAAAAGATGATGCAAGCACTATGGTACAAAGGCTCTAGATAAGCTTGGACATAAGCCAGGTGCATGGGTGCAAAACTTTTTAGAAGAGCTAGATACAAAATTTGGTATGGTTACTATAGCACCAAGTAGGGAAGCTTTTGGAATGCCTAAGGCATAGGCACTCTACGAGAGAGCTTGGAACCTTCTGGACCTGGTGTGCCATAAAGTGTTTAGAACTAGCTCCTTTCTAAAAATTCCCTAACCGACCTTATATGTGTCTAGAGGCCTTGGAACCCTTTAGAATGTATATAAAATTCACACACTTGGCTCCTTAGTGACCACATAGGCCATTGGGGATCAAGTATAAATAGAAGTGGCCCTTTCCCTATAAGACTAGGGCCTTACTTAATTTTATTAAACCTGAACATTGTGCCTGAGCCTCCGAAGTCTTGATCACTACCTATACCATTGTTTTGTGCTAATTCTTCATGATGTCGACCTCCAATAGGCCTCAATACTTGGTCTCTTTAGTTGTCAGATCCTATAATGCTAAAACTGGAACTACTTCTTAACTTATAGAGAACTCTTGGGCCTATACCAACTTGCAGGCCATGACAGATGCACATGCCTTAAGCAGCATTGGCACTGAATGACCCTCAAAGCATACACATACCTCAACCACCATCGAGACTTGTTGGCCTTTTGTCTTGGCACATACTTCAACCACAATCAATACATGCTAGCCCTTTGTGTAGGTAGTTCCCTCGAACACCATCGACACATGCTAGATCATGCATCATGCTCATATATCCTAGGCCTGGGCTACGTACCATGCATACCATGACCTGGTAGTAAGTGGGTTTAGGCATGTCTTAATATTTTTACCAAGCCAATGCCATTTTTATGGCTTGTAAATTCATATAATGGTCCCTTAAGCCTTCATGTAAAGTTTCATGGCAAGATAACATATTTTTTATTTTTCATAATTTTTAGAATTTTTCATGATCCAAGATTTTTTAAAATTTTTTTAGGAGTTTTAACCCCAAATTTGGTGTATGAGATCCTTGTATTTTTTTTAGCATCCAAAAAAAATTTAGCTAAAAAATCAAAGTGTAGAAGATTTTGTGGCCATTTAGAAAAAACATACCTATTTCGGACACTTGAATGGCTGCTATCTATGAACCTATAAAAGCTCTTATGCTCATTAAGGGGATGTGAGTTTTCAAGGTTCTTTGGGGGATAGGGGACCAATACAAAGGCTATGGACTAGCACCCATCACACATCATGTGTGCACACCTCTTAGCCCCTACCCCTAATCACTAGATCTCTAATGCTATTGATCAGGTTCTCTGGTGATGCTTTGACGATGGTGCCTTAGACAAAAAAATGTAGTACTATCACATGCCCAAGCCCAGCATGTGCATTGTGGCTTACAATCAATCTTTAGCCAAGGTCTCGACCATTAACGGTACATGCTGGCACATGGTGTAGGTGTCACGGGCTCTGACCTTAGACTCAAAATCCGTGCAGCCTTAGGCTTGGAATCTCCTCCTTTATGCCTAAGTCAGCCTAAAACACAAGTGTACGGGCACTAGAACAATGGGAAGGGCTGATTATGAAAGTTAAAGAGAAATAAGATAACAAGGCAGAATGCTAGAATATGCTCTGTATTCACTGAAACATAAGTGTCTGATGGTGTACAAATGAGGGTGGAGCAGCCCTCTATTATAGTTGAGGCTCTAGCTACACTTAATGGCAATATCCCTAAAATAAAGGCTAAAATCATAGGATTACATAGATTACAATCAATCAGGATTCTAACTCCTGATTTCTAAGGTCAACCAAATCTGCCAAGAGGCTCCTACTGATCCTGTAAGCTTCCAAAAGCTTCACTTGTGTATCTAGCACCTTAGGCTCTTTTGGATGTCATGCCAGGCCTTGGCTTCACAGGCTGGCCTGCAAGCTGGGTGGGTGTTCTGGCCTCGTCTCCTAGGCCTTGCATGTAAATACCCGTCAGCGCATCTAGTGTACGGTCCTCAACCTCTGGCTCACCTGTCGGTGCTCCTGATGTGCCTAGTGTGCCTGTCCAGGGCATGACATTCTCTTTCACCTGATTTCATAATGCCCTCATTGTATCTTCTACATGGTACTACCTAATCTGGTCCTTGAACTGCCATAAGTCCTTTACTGGTTCCTAGCTTGCCTCATTGTCTAGAAGTCCCTTCCAGCGCATTAAGTACTCTTATCTTGGTTGATAGTTCTTTTGTCTCACCTCCCGATTAGCTATGATACTGTGGACCTCCTTCTCATATGAGGTCTTTGCTCCCAATGGCGCATGCTTTAACTCTGCTTGTCCTGGATTTCCCTCATCCTCATGGAACGGTTTGAGCATGCTTACAGGGAACATCGGGTGTACCTTCAGCTTGGGTGGCATATCCAGCTTGTAGGCAACCTTGCCTACCTTCTTGACTACTCAAAAAGGTCCCTCATACCTCCAGACTAGGCCTTTGTGCAGCCTCCTGTGGCACACAATAGGATACAGCTTCACCAATACCAAGTCTCTAACCTGGAACTGCACGTCCCGCCTATTCTGGTCTGCCCACTTTTCCAACCTCTTTGTCACCTTGTGTAGACAAACTCTAGCCAAGTCAGTTTGCTCCTGCCATGCCTTAGCAAACTTGTATGCTGCTGGATTTGACCCTATATAACCTACAGTAATCGAACCGGGTGTTAGTGGTTGTTGCCCTGTCACAACCTAAAATGGGCTCTGGTTCGTTGCCTCGCTTTTTTGTAAGTTGTAGGAAAATTGAAAATTGTGCAACATCTAGCAACTTTGGCCAGTCCCTTTGTGTGGCACTCACATGTGCCTGAGGTAGACCTCCAATGGTCCATTCACATGCTCTGTCTGCCTATCGGTCTGTGAATGCATGCTAGTGGAAAAGTTCAAGTCTGACCCCAACAACTTGAATAACTCAGTCCAGAACCTACCCGTGAAAAGCCCGTCCCGATCACTAACAATGGTCTTCGGCACTCCTTAGTACTTAACCATGTTCTTCAGGAACAATCGAGCTGCCTCTTTGGTTGGGCACTCCTTGGTTGCTGGAATGAAGATTCCATACTTGGAAAACCTGTCCACCACTACCATGATGCTTCCAAACCCGTCTGTTTTGGGTAGACCAACTATAAAGTCCAAAGAAGCACTCTCCCATGGTCACTCTGGCACTGGCAATGGTTCCAAGAGTCCGTCTGGTTTCTTGAGCTCCACCTTGTCCTGTTGGCACACAAGACAAGTCTTCACATAGACCTCCATATCATCTCTCATGTGCGGCCAGTATTACCGATCTTCGATCAGTGCCAAGGTGCGACTCACTCCTGGGTGTCCAGCCTTCATTGAATCATGGTATTCTTTCAAAACTTCCTTGCGAAGCTTTCCGTGCTGCGACACAAATAGTCTACTGCCCCTGGTGTATAATAAACGATCCTACATCCAAAACCACTTAGTCTTACCTTGCTGGGCATACTCCATAAGAGCCTTGGCTGTAGGATCATGAGTAAGTCCCTCATTGATGCACGACACCAGTGACCCTTTTGGTTGGCTAATGGTAGCAAGGTTAGCCTTCTTACTCAGGGCATCTGCCACTAGGTTTGCTCGTCTCGGCTTGCACTCTATCTAGAAATCAAATTTTGCAAGATGCTTGTGCTGGAATAAAACCAGTGCACCATATGGTGCCTTCGATGGCCAGATGAAGCTAGCATCAACTAACTCTTTAAGTTGCTTCCTTAACTCTTCCAACTCTAGTAGGGACATTCGATAAGGGGCTCTAGCTGGCGGCTTGGCCTCAGACACCAGCTTGATCTTGTGGTCTACCTCTCTCTTAGGTGGTAGCTGGCTAGGCAGCTTTACGGGCATCACATCACTAAAGGTCTTCAGCACCTTTAGCACCTCGAAGGGTGACTTAGTCTCCTTCTTCCTAGGTTCCTTATATTTCAGGGCTACTAAGAAGGTGTCTTCTTCCCTGCTTACCGTCTTGGCAAATTGGATGGCAGACACCACCCGCGACCCAACTCCAGACCCTCTCTTTAATGGTACTAGGCATTGGCACTGTACATCCAAGAAGCAAATACAATTGGCAAAAGGCACAAGACAGGTGTTAATCTGAACAAGGAAATCCAACCCAATCATAAACTCATAGTCATCAAGGGGTATTACCTCTATGGTCTCTTTGCCTTTCTAGTCTCTAAGCTACAACTCCACTCCCTGTGCTACTCCAATGGCTGGAACCTCTTTGGAGTTCATTGTTTTAATGGTAACAGTCCCTTTTTGCACTTTTAGTCTGAGCTTTCGGGCTCCATCACCTAAAATAAAAAGATGTGAGGCACCTGTGTCCACCAGTGCACTCATCTTTTGACCCGCAACCATCAGATCCGCAAACATCAAGCCCTTTAGCTTGTGACTCCCCTTACTTTGGACAGCAGTAGTCATGGCTTTAACCAAGTCATGAACTCCCTTCCGTTGTAGTTCATGCTTCACCCACGGCTTTAGCCCATCCATGAAAGTAAATAAGGCATCTTTCTCACCTAGTTTCGAGATCTATAGCATCAATTCAAAGAATTTCTAGACATACTCCCTTATGTCCCCTTACTGGCTCAGCCTGTATAACTTTGCCCATGCCTCATCATCGACATACTCCAGGTAAAATTACTCTCTAAACTCTTTTTAAAACTCTTCCCAGGTTCCAATCTTGGCACTCCCATGCCTGACATCATCACACCTACGCCTCCACCATAATAAGGCTACATCCGTGAGATACATAGCAGCGGTGCTTACCTTTATTGTCTCATCCTACATGCCCATGGCCTAGAAATACTGTTCCATACCCCATAGGTAGTTATCTACTTCCTTGGCTGCCCTAGTCCCCTTAAACTCCTTAGGCTTGAGGACATCCATTTTGGACTTGGACACTCTAACAAACATGCCATTCCCAATGGCAGTCTTGTAAGTAACGAGCTCACTAGCAAGCTCCTCCATCTGCTGGCACATGGCCTCCATAGAGTCTTGCAAGGTCAGCACTTCAGCCTCCAAGGCCTCATTCCTTTAGGTGATCATGTCCATGCCCTTATTAAGAGTAGCTTACAGCTCACCTTGGATCTCTTCCCCCATAGAGTCTAGTAATGCAATGTGAGTCTCTACTTCCTCAAGCTTATCCCCCATGTCGTCCATGGTCACCTCCACCTTGGCCAACCTACTGTCTATGGTAGACCATATATCTCTTGAACTGGCTTTCCTACCTCTTTCACACCCCTACTACTGGGCCTCTGGTTTTTGGTTAGCAATGTCACTTTGGGATGCCATCTCTTCAATCACGATCTAACCTGCACAACACAAACACACAAAATCAAACTTGCTCTAATACCAACTGTCACGGGTTCTAACCTTAGACTTAGAATTCGTGCGGCCTTAGGCTTGGAATCTCTTCATTTATGCCTAAGTCAGCCTAAAACACAAGCGTACGGGCACTAGAACAATAGGAAGGGCTGATTATGCAAGTTAAAGAGAAATAGGATAACAAGACAGAATGCTGGAATATGCTCTGTATTCACTGAAACAGAAGTGTTTGATGGTGTACAAATGAGGGTGAAGCAGCCTTCTATTTATAGTTGAGGCTCCAGCTACACTTAATGGCAATATCCCTAAAATAAAAGCTAAAATCATGGGATTACACAAATTACAATCAATCAAGATTCTAACTTCTGATTTCTAGGGTCAACCAAATCTACTAGGAGGCTCTTGCTGATCCTGCAAGCTTTTAGAAGCTTCACTTGCTTATCTAGCACCTTGGGCCCCTCTGGATATGGTGTGGGCAGCTTGCATGCCAGGCCTTGGCCTCACGGGCTAGCCTGCAAGCTGGGCGAGCATTCTGGCCTCACCTCCTAGGCCTTGCACGTAAATACCTGCCAGTGCACCTAGTGTGCGAGCCTCGCCTGTTGGCTCACCTGTTGGTGCGCCTGATGTACCTAGCGCGCCCACCCAGGGTGTGACATAGGCACATACCTTGATCATCATCAACATAAGCTAACCTTTGGTATAGGCACTTACTTCAACCACTATTGGCATAGGCTTGCTCTTGTATGGTAGATGCCTCGATCAACATCGACAAAAAATGGCCCTTGATGTGGGTAGTTACCTTGAACATCATCGACACATACTGGCTCTTGGTGCGAGCAATTGCCTCGAACACCATTGGCATTTACTAGGCCTTGATGCAAGTGTCATGCCCTAGACGGGCACGCCAGGCACATCAAGCGCACTTGCACGTGAGCCAAAGGTTGAGGCCCATACACCAGGTGCGCTGGCAGGTATTTACACGCAAGGCCTAGAAGACAAGGCCAGAACACCCGCCCAACTTGCAAGCCAGCCCGTAAGGCTAAGGCCTAGCTTCCAAGGTGCCCGCACCACATCCAAAGGGGCCCAAGGTGGGAGATATGCAAGTGAATCTTCTAGAAGCTTGCAGGATCAGCAAGAGCCTCCTAGCAAATTTCGTTGACCCTAGAATTTAAGAGTTAGAATCCTGATTGATTGTAATCTTCGTAATTCCTTCATTTTAGCCTTTATTCTAAAGATATTGCCATTAGGTGTAGCTGGAGCCTCAACTATAAATAGAAGGTTGCTCCACCCTCATTTGTACACCATCACACACTTCTGTTTCAATGAATACAGAGCATATTTCTAACATTCTACCTTGTTATCCTATTTTTCTTTAACTTGCATAATCAGCCCTTCCTATTGTTCTAGTGGCCACACGCTTGTGTTTTAGGCTAACTTAGGCATAAAAGAGGAGATTCTGAGCCTAAGATCGCATGGATTCTGAGTCTAAGGTCAGAGCCTGTGACAGTTGGTATCAGAGCAAGTTTGGTTCTACGTGTTTGTGTTGTGCAGGTTAGATCGTGATTAAGGAGATGGCATCCCAAAGCGACGTTGCTAGCCAACAACCAGAGGCCCAAGGCCAAGGGCATGAAAGAGGTAAGAAAGCCAGTTCAAGAGATATATGGTCTACCATGGACAGTAAAGGTGGAGGTGACCATGGGCGACATGAGGGAAAAGCTTAAGAAAGTGAAGACTTACATTGCATCGCTAGACTCCATGGGGAAAGAGATCCAAGTTGAGCTACAAGCTACTCTCAATAAAGGCATGGATGTGATCACCCAAAGGAATGAGGCCTTGGAAGCTGAAGTGGTGACCTTGTGCGATGGCATGCAGGCTATGCGCCAACGGATGGAGGAGCTTGCCAGTGAGCTTGTTGCTTGCAAGACTACCATTGGGAATGGCATGTTTGCTGGAGTGTCTAAGTCCAAGATAGATGTCCCCAAGCCTAAGGAGTTCAAGGGAACTAGGGCGGCCAAGGAAATAGACAACTACCTATGGGGTATGAAGTAGTATTTTCAGGCCATAAGCATGCAGGATAAGGCGATAAAGGTAAGCACCGCTACTATGTATCTCACTAATGTTGCCTTATTGTGGTGGAGGAGCAAGTGTCATGCCCTAGACGGGCGCACCAGGCACATCAGGCATACCAACAGGTGAGCCAAAGGTTAAGGCCCGCAGACTAGGCGTGCTGGCGGGTATTCGTGCACAAGGCCTAGGAGATGAGCTCAGAACGCTTGCCCAGCTTGCAGACCAGCCCGTGAGACCAAAGCCTGGCATTCAGGCTGCCCGCACCACATCCAGAAGGGCCCAAGGTGCTGGACATGCAAGGAAAGTTTTTGGAAGCATACAAGATCAGCAGGAGCATCCTGGCAGATTTGGTTGATCCTGAAAATCAAGAGTTAGCATCCTGATTGATTGTAATCTGTATAGTCCCATGATTTTAGCCTTTATTCTAGGAATATTGCCATTAAGTATAGCTGGAGCCTCAACTATAAATAAAAGGCTGCTCCACCCTCATTTGTACATCGTCAAGTACTTCTGTTTCAGTGAATATACAACATATTTTAGCATTCTACCTTGTTATCCTATTTCTCTTTAACTTGCATAATCAGCCCTTCCCATTGTTCTAGTGCCCGCACACTTGTGTTTTAGGCTGACTTAGGCATAAAGGAAGAGATTCCAAGCCTAAGGCCGCACGAATTTTGAGTCTAAGGTCAGAGCCCATAACAGTTGGTATCAGAGCAAGTTTGATTCTGCATATTTGTGTTGTACAGGTTAGATCGTGATTGAGGAGATGGCATCCCAACATGACGCTGCTAACTAACAACCAGAGGCCCAGAAGTATGGGCATGAAAGAGGAAAGAAAGCCAGTTCTAGAGATATCTGGTCTATCATGAACGATAGGCTGGCCAAGGTGGAGGTGACCATGGGCGACATAAAGGAGAAGCTTAGAGACTCACATTGCATCGCTAGACTCCATGAGGGAAGAGATCCAAAGTGAGCTGCAAGCTACTCTCAACAAAGTCCTGGATACGATCACCTAGAAGAATAGAGCCTTGGAGGTAGAAGTGCTGACTTTACGAGATGGCATGGAGGTCATGCACCAACGGATGGAGAAGCTTACCAGTGAGCTTGTTACTTGTAAGACTGCCATTGGGAATGGCATGTTTGCTAGAGTGTCTAAATCCAGATTGATGTCCCCAAGCCTAAGGAGTTAAAGGGGACTAGGGCAGCCAAGGAAGTAGACAACTACCTATGGGGTATGGAGCAGTACTTCCAGGCCTTGGACATGTAAGATGAGGTGATAAAAGTAAGCACCGCTGCTATGTATCTCACTGATGTAGCCTTATTGTGATGGAAGTGCAGGTGTGATGATCTTAGGCGTGAGAGCGCCAAGATTGGAACCTAGGCAGAGTTCCAAAAGGAGTTCAGAGAATAATTTTACCCAGAGTATGCCGATGATGAGGCATGGGCAAAGTTACACTAGCCAGCAAGGGGACATAAGGGAGTATGTCCAAAAATTCTTTGAACTGATGCTACAGATCTCAGATCTATGAGAGAAGGATGCCTTATTTGCTTTCATGGATGGGTTGAAGTCGTGGGTGAAGCATGAGCTACAACGGAGAGGAGTTCATGACTTGGCTAAAGCCATGACTACTACCGAGGCCTTGATAGAGTTCAAGCCTCTGAACAAGTTCGAGTCTACCAAGCCCAAACGTAAGGGCAGGGATGATAGGGACCGAAAGAAGTAGTCCAAGGGAAAGGACCATGATCGAGAGCCCAAGGATGGAGATCAAGATCGTTCAACCAAAGATGGCGAGAGGAAGCCACCAGTAGGTAAGTGGAAAGCAAAGGGGGACCGAGAGCCACTAGCATGCTACCTATGTGGAGAGAGCCACATAACACAAAACTATCCGCAGAAGGGTAAGCTGGCTGCTATAGACAAGGAGTCTGACAAGGAACCAGAGTCAGGGGCAGCAAAGCTTGGGTCGTTGGTGCTCAATGCTATCCAGAATAAGTGGAGCCGCAAGCTAAAAGGCTTGATGTTTACGGATCTGAGGGTTACGGGTCAGAAGGTGAGCACACTGGTGGACATAAGTGCTCTATATCTTTTTATTTCAGGTGATGGAGCCTGAAAGCTCGAACTAAAGGTGCAGAAAGGGACTGGTACCATTAAAACGATGAACTCTAAGGAGGTTCCAACTATTGGAGTAGAACGGGGAGTGGAGTTGCAGCTTGGAGACTGGAAAGGCAAGGAGACCATAGAGGTAATACCCCTTGACGACTATGAGTTTGTAATTGGGTTGGATTTCCTTGTTCAGATTAACGCCCTTCTTGTGCCTTTTACCGATTGTGTTTGCATCTTAGATGCACGGTACCAATGCCTAGTGCCATTGAAGAGAGGGTCTGGAGTTAGGTCACGGGTGGTGTCAGCCATCCAATTTACCAAGGCGGTAAGCAGACAAGAAAACACCTTCTTGGTAGCCCTGAAATATGATGAGCCAAGGGAAAAGGAGACCGAGTCACCCTTAGAGGTGCTAAAGGTGCTGAAGACCTTTAGTGATGTGATACCCGTAAAGTTACCTAGCAAGCTACCACCTAAGAGGGAGGTAAACCACAAGATCGAGCTGGTGTCCGAGGCCAAGCCACCAGCCAGAGCCCTTACCAAATGTCTCCACCAGAGTTGGAAGAGTTGAGGAAACAGCTCAAAGAGTTAGTTGATGCTGGCTTCATCAGGCCATCGAAGGCACCCTATGGTGCACCGGTTCTATTCCAACGCAAGCATGATGGGTCATTGTAGCTATGCATAGACTATCGAGCTTTGAACAAGCTGACCATCAAGAACAAGTACCCCATCCCACTCATTGCGAACTTGTTCAATCAACTTGGAAGTGCAAGGTGGTTCACCAAGTTGGATTTAAGGTCGGGCTACTATCAAGTTAGGATCATGGAGGGAGATGAGCTAAAGACAACATGTGTCACTCGGTATGGTTTGTATGAGTTCTTGATGATGCCTTTCGAACTCACGAACACCCCAACAACATTCTGCACCCTTATGAACAAGGTACTTCAGTCATTCTTTGATCGGTTTGTTATGGTTTATTTGGATGACATTGTGATCTACAGCTAGACTTTGAGAGAGCATGTAGACCACTTGAGATAGGTGTTCAAGGTGTTACGGGCTCATAAGCTATTTGTCAAGAGGGAAAAGTGCTCATTCGCCCAGTAGGAGATCCTATTCCTTGGCCATATAGTGGGAGGTGGCAGGATATGCATGGATGAAGGTAAGATACACGCCATCCTGGAGTGGCAACCATCAACCAAAGTTACTGAGTTGAGATCGTTCCTTGGGCTAGTTAACTACTACAAGTGCTTTATCAAAGGTCACTCAGTAATAGCCACGCCATTAATTGACTTGCTCAAGAAAGGGAGAGCATCAGAGTGGAGCCCAGGGTGCTAGGAAGCCTTTGATAGGTTGAAGCAAGCTATGACCGAAGAGCCAGTCTTGGCCTTGCCAGACCATGCCAAGCCGTATGAGGTGCATACGGATGCATCAGACTTTGCCATAGGGGGAGTGTTAATGCGAGAGGGACGTCCAGTCATGTTTAAGAATAGAAAGCTGAACGAGACTGAGCGCAAGTGCATGGTCCAAGAGAAGGAGATGACTACAATAGTGCACTACTTGCGCACTTAGTGTCATTACCTATTGGGGTCGAGGTTCATAGTGAAGACGGACAATGTGGTGACCAGCTACTTCCAGAGGTAGAAGAAGCTGTCCCTTAAGCAGGCAAGATGGCAAGATTTTCTTAAGGAATTTGACTTTCAGATGGAGTACAAGCCGGGGTAGGCAAACCTAGTGGCAAACACCCTGAGCAGGAAGGCTAACCTTGCTGCCAGTAGCCAACCAGAGGGGTCACTGGTGCCGTGCATCAAGAAAGGACTTGCGCATGATCTTATAGCCAAAGCTCTGATAGAGTATGCCCAGCAAGGTAAGACTAGGCGGTTTTTAATGCATGATGGCTTATTGTACACTAGGGGTAGTAGACTATTTGTGTCGTAGCACGGGAAGCTCCGTAAAGAAGTTTTGCAAGAGTGTCATGATTCAAGGTAGGCTGGACACCCAAGAGTGAACCGCACCTTAGCGCTGATAGAAGATCGGTACTACTGGCCATACATAAGGGATGATATAGAGGCTTATGTGAAGACTTGTCTTGTGTGCCAATAGGACAAGGTGGAGCTCAAGAAACCAGACGGTCTTTTAAAGCCATTGCCAGTGCCAGAGCGACCATGGAAGAGTGTTTCTCTGGACTTTATAGTCGATCTACCCAAGACAGAGGGGTTTGGAAGCATCATAGTAGTGGTGGAAAGGTTTTCAAAGTATGGAATTTTCATTCCAGCAACCAAGAAGTGTCCAATCGAGGAGACAGCTCGATTGTTCCTGAAGAACATGGTTAAGTACTAGGGAGTGCCGAAGACCATTGTTAGTGATCGGGACGGACGTTTCACTGGGCAGGTTCTGGACTGAGTTGTTCAAGCTGTTGGGGTCAAACTTGAACTTTTCCACCAGCATGCATCCGCAGATCGATGGGCAGACAAAATGAGTGAATGAACTATTAGAGGTCTACTTCAGGCACTATGTGACTGCCATACAAAGGGATTGGCCAAAGCTGCTAGATGTTGCGTAGTTTTCCTACAACTTACAAAGGAGCGAGGCAACGAACTAGAGCCCATTTGAGGTTGTGACAAGGCAACAACCACTAACACCCGGTTTGATTGCTACAGGTTATACAAGGTTGAATCCAGTAGCATACAAGTTTACCAAGGCATGGCAAGAGCAAACTGACTTGGCCATAGTTTGTCTACACAAGGCGACCAAGAGGTCGAAGAAGTGGGCAGACCAGAATAGGTGGGATATGCAGTTCCAGGTTGGAGACTTGGTGTTGGTGAAGCTGCATCCCATTGTGTGCCACAAGAGGGCTGCACAAAGGCCTAGTCCAGAGGTATTAGGGACCTTTCGAGTAGTCAAGAGGGTAGGTAAGGTTTCCTATAAGCTGGATATGACACCCAAGCTGAGGGTACACCCGGTGTTCCATGTGAGCATGCTCAAGCCGTTCCATGAGGATAAGGGAGATCCAAGACAGGCAGAGTCAAAGCGTGCACCATTGGGAGCAAGGGCCTCATATGAAAAGGAGGTCCACAGCATCATAGTTGACTAGGAGGTGAGACGGAAGAACTATCAACCAAGATAAGAGTACTTGATGAGCTAGAAGGGACTTCTAGATAGTAAGGCGAGCTAGGAACCAGCAGAGGACTTATGGTAGTTCAGGGACCAGATTAGGTAATACCATGCAAAAAATGCAACGAGGGCATTGTGCAATCAGGTGGGGGAAAATGTCACACCCTGGGCGGGCGTGCCAGGCACATCAGGCACACCAACAGGCGAGCCAGAGGTTAAGGCCCGTAGACCAGGCGCGCTGGCAGGTATTTACGCACAAGGCCTAGAAAATGAGCTCAGAACGTCGGTCCAGCTTGCAGGCCAACCCGTGAGACCAAAACCTGGCATTCAAGCTGCCCGCACCATATCCAAAAGGGCCTAAGGTGCTGGACATGAAAGGAAAGCTTCTGGAAGCATGCAGGATCAGCAGGAACATTTTGGCAGATTTGGTTGACCCTAGAAATCAGGAGTTAGCATCTTGATTGATTGTAATTTGTATAATCCCATGATTTTAGCCTTTATTCTAGGGATATTACCATTAAGTGTAGTTGGAGCCTCAATTATAAATAGAGGGCTGCTCCACCCTCATTTGTACACCATCAAACACTTCTGTTTCAGTGAATATACAACATATTCCAGCATTCCACCTTGTTATCCTGTTTCTCTTTAACTTGCGTAATCAGCCCTTCCCATTGTTCTAGTGCCCGCACGCTTGTGTTTTAGGCAGATTTAGGCAGAAAAGAGGAGATTCCAAGCTTAAGGCCACACGAATTCTAAGTCTAAGGTCGAGCCCATGACACAGATGTGATGATATTAGGCATGGGAACGCCAAGATCGAAACCTGGGCAGAGTTCAAAAAAGAGTTTAGGGGGTAATTTTACCTAGAGTATGCCGATGATGAGGCACGGGTAAAGTTACGCAGGCTGAGCCAGCAAGGAGACATAAGACAGTATGTCTAGAAATTCTCTGAACTGATGCTACAGATCTCGGATCTAGGTGAAAAGGATGCCTTATTTGCTTTCATGGATGGGCTGAAGCCATGGGTGAAGCATGAGTTACAACGGAGGGGAGTTCATGACTTGGCTAAAGCCATGACTACTGCTAAGTCCTTGATAGAGTATAAGCCTCTAAACAAGTTCGAGTCTTCCAATCCCAAGGGTAAGGGTAGGGATGAGAGGGATCGAAAGAAACAGTCCAAGAGGAAGGATCATGATTAGGAGTCCAAGGAGGGAGATCGAGACCGTTCAACCAAGGATGGTGAGAGGAAGCCACCAACGAGCAAGTGGAAAGCAAAGGGGGATCGAGAGCCACTAGCATGCTACCTATGTGGAGAGAGCCACATGGCACGTAATTACCCACAAAAGGGCAAGCTGGCTGTTGTAGACAAAGAGTCTGATGAAAGGCTAGAGTCAAGGCAGCAAAGCTTGGGTTTGGTGCTCAATGCTATCCAGAGTAAGGGGAGTCGCAAGCCAAAGAGCTTGATGTTTACAGATCTGATGGTTACAGATCAAAAGGTGAGCATACTGGTGGACACAGGTGCCTCACATCTTTTTATTTCAGATGATGGAGCCCAAAAACTCGGACTAAAGGTGCAGAAAGAGACTAGTACCATTAAAATAGTGAACTCCAAAGAAGTTTCAGCCATTGGAGTAGCATAGGGAGTGGAGTTGCAACTTAGAGATTGGAAAGGCAAGGAGACCATAGAGGTAATACCCCTTGACGACTATGAGTTTGTGATTGGGTTGGATTTCCTTGTTTGGATTAATGCCCTCCTTGTGCCTTTTGCCAATTGTATTTGTATCCTGGATGCACATACCAATGCCTAGTGCCATTGAGGAGAGGGTCTGAAGTTAGGTCATGGGTGGTGTCAGCCATCCAATTTGCCATGGCGGTAAGCAGAGAAGAAGACACCTTCTTGGCAGCCCTGAAAAATGAGGAATCAAGGGAAAAGGAGATCGAGTCACCCTTGAAGGTGCTAAAGGTGCTGAAGACCTTTAGTGATGTGATGCTCGAAAAGCTGCCTAGCCAACTACCACCTAAGAGGGAGGTAGACCATAAGATCGAGCTAGTGTCTGAGGTCAAGCCACCAGTTAGAGCCCCTTACTGAATGTCCCCACCAGAGTTAGAGGAGTTAAGGAAGCAGCTTAAAGAGTTAGTTGATGCTAGCTTCATCAGGCCATCGAAGGCACCATATGGTGCACCGATTCTATTCCAATGTAAGCATGATGGGTCATTGCAGTTATGCATAGACTAACGGGCTTTGAACAAGTTGACCATCAAGAACAAGTACCCTATCCCACTCAATGCAGACTTGTTCGACCAACTTGGGAGCGCAAGGTGGTTCATCAAGCTGGATTTGAGGTCGGGCTACTACCAAGTCAGGATCACAGAGGGAGATGAGCTAAAGACAGCATGTGTCACTCGGTATGGTTCGTATGAGTTCTTAGTCATGCCATTCGGACTCACAAATGCCCCAGCAAAATTTTGCACCCTTATGAACAAGGTACTTCAATCGTTCTTTGATCGATTTGTTATGGTTTTTTTGGATGACATTGTGATTTACAATCAGACTTTAGGAGAGCATGTAAACCACTTGAGATAGGTGTTCAAGGTGTTACGGGTGCACAAGCTATTTGTAAAGAGGGAGAAGTGCTCATTTGCCCAGCAGGAGATCCCATTCCTAGGCCACATAGTGGGAGGTGGTAGGATATGTATGGATGAAGGCAAGGTGCATGCCATCCTGGAGTGGGAATATCTAGCCAAGGTCACTAAGTTGAGATCATTCCTTGGGCTAGTTAACTACTACAGGCGTTTCATCAATGAGGGACTTACGTATGATCCTACAGCCAAGGCTCTTATAGAGTACGCCTAGCAAGGTAAGACTAGGTGGTTTTGGGTGCATGATGGTTTATTATACACTAGGGGCAGTAGACTGTTTCTACCACAGCATGGAAAGCTCCGCAAGGAAGTTTTGCAAGAATACCATGATATAAGGTAGGCTAGACACCCAGGAGTGAGCCGCACCTTGGTGCTGATCGAGGATCGATACTACTAGCCACTCATGAGGGACGATGTGGAGGCCTATGTGAAGACTTGTTTTGTGTGCCAACAAGACAAGATGGAGCCCAAAAAACCAGGTGATCTCTTGAAGTAATTGCCAGTGCCAGAGTGGCCATGGGAGAGTATTTCTCTAGACTTTATAGTCGGTCTACCCAAAACAGAGGGGTTTGGAGGCATCATGGTAGTGGTGGATAAGTTTTCCAAGTATGGAATCTTCATTCCAGCAACCAAGGAGTGCCCAGCCAAGGAGGCAGCTCGATTGTTCTTGAAGAACATGGTTAAGTACTAGGGAGTGCTGAGGACCATTATTAGTGATTGGGATGGGCATTTCACGGGCAGGTTCTGGACTGAGTTGTTCAAGCTATTGGGGTCAGACTTAAACTTTTCCACCAGCATGCATCCATAGACCGATGGGCAGACAGAGCATGTGAATGGACTATTGGAGGTCTACCTTAGGCACTATGTGAGTGCCACACAAAAAGACTGGCCAAAGCTGCTAGATGTTGCACAGTTTTCCTACAACTTGTAAAGGAGCGAGGCAACAAACCAGAGCCCATTTAAGGTTCTGACAGAGCAACAGCCACTAACACCCGGTTTGATTGCTATAGGTTATACAGGGTGAAATCCAGTAGCATACAAGTTTGCCAAGGCATGGCAGGAGCAAACTGACTTGGCTAGAGTCCGTCTACATAAGGTGACAAAGAGGTCGAAGAAGTAGGCAAACCAGAATAAGCGGGACGTGTAGTTCCAAGTTGAAGACTTGGTGTTGGTGAAGCTGCATCCCATTGTGCACCATAGGGGGCTGCACGGTAGCCTCATCCAGAGGTATGAGGGGTCTTTCTAAGTAGTCAAGAAGGTAGGCAAGGTTACCTACAAGTTGAATATGTCACCCAAGTTGAAGGTACATCGGTGTTCCATGTAAGCATGCTCAAGCTATTCCATGAGGATGAGGGAGATCCAGGATGGGCAGAGTCAAAGCATGCACCATTGGGAGCAAGGGCCTTATATGAGAAGGAGGTCCGCAACATTATAGCTGATCGAAAGGTGAGATGAAAAAACTATCAACCAAGATAGGAGTACTTGGTACGTTGGAAGGGACTTCCAGACAGTGAGGTGAGCTGGGAACCAATAGAGGACTTATGGCAATTTAGGGACCAGATCAAGTAGTACCATGCAAAAGATGCAAAGAGGGCATTGCGTAATCTGGTGAGAGAGAATGTCACACCCTGGGTAGGACGCGCAAGGTACATCGGGCACACCAGCACGTGAGCCAAAGGTTGAGGTCTGGACATCAGGTGCACTGACGGGTATTTACGTGCAAGGCCTAGAAGACAAGGCTAGAACGCCCGCCCAGCTTGTAGCCCAACCCGTAAGGCCAAGGCCTAGCTTCCAGGCTACCCGCACCACATCCAAAGGGGCCCAAGGTGGGTGATATGCAAGTGAATCTTCTAAAAGCTTGCAGGATCAGCAGAAGCCTCCTAACAAATTTGGTTGACCCTAGAATTTAAGAGTTAGAATTCTGATTGATTGTAATCTTCGTAATTCCTTGATTTTAGCCTTTATTCTAGAGATATTGCCACTAAGTGTAGTTGGAGCCTCAACTATAAATAGAGGGCTGCTCCACCCTTATTTGTACACCATCAAACACTTCTGTTTTAGTGAATACAGAGCATATTTCTAGTATTATGCCTTGTTATCCTGTTTCTCTTTAACTTACGTAATCAACCCTTCCCATTGTTTTAGTACTCGAACGCTTGTGTTTTAGGCTGACTTAGGAATAATGGAAGAGATTCCAAGCCTAAGGCTGCACGACTTCTGAGTCTAAGGTCGGAGCCCGTGACACAAGCACATACCTTGACCACCATTAGCACCTATGGACCCTTGGTGCAAGATTTGCTTATTTGAAAAAAGTATCCCCATTTCAAACATTTTTAATGTCTATTGCTACCATAGTTATAAAATCTCACATGCTCTTTAGAGGGTGGTTGTTTAGGCCCTCCTCTCTCTCTTATGAGGGGACTAGGTGTATGCAATGGGCCTATCATTGTGTACATCCATGGCAACATCCTTAGAGCAAAATCTAGGTTGTGCATGTCTTCTAGCAATGTTTTTTGGTGACTGGTTGCTATGGTGAACTACAAGCACCCATCACCTTAACCAGTTGGCATGCATGTGGAAAAGGGGCCTGACTATGTTGATTTCAAGTCTATGCCTAAAGTTTATGCTAATCTCAAGTCTATGCCTGTGATTAATGCTTCCCCAAACTGTAAACTAAGTCCTTGAATTGGGTAATTACTTTACGAGGTGGTGCAAGTAAAATCTGAAGTCATGGGCTAGGTCTAGCCAAGTCTCTTAAGTATTTGGAAGTTTCATGATCGCTTCTCATAAACCACAAAAATGCTTTGGTCTAGCCAAGCCCCTGCATGTGTCATAAGCTAGGAGCTTAAGCCTAGATACCATGCAGCCTTAGGTGGGAAACTACCATCCATAGGCATAAATCAGCCTTTTCCCTGACTCTTTGCCTATCACTTTTGCCATGCACTCCATTAGCTCCTTAAGAGCTTAGGAGAAAGCTAAGAATAAGGGTTAAAGAAATTGTAACTTTTATTTACATGATACTATATACAATTTCTTAATGCCTAAGTCTATGATATGGTTCTTCTTGTTTGTGTAGCTTCTAACTTGTTTACAAATGAAGGGAATGGCCTTTATTTATACTTGAGCCTCCTCAACACATATGACCCTTATTGATCTAAGTGTGTGGCCTTTATAGGCCTTCTAGACCCTTTCATGGTCCCTAAACACTTCCTAGGTCAACTAAGGCCTTTGTAAAATCTAGCTTGTTTTACGCTTCCCACTAAGCCTTAGGTCTAAAAATGTTCGGGTACTTTCACTTAGTGCTCGCACCTAGCAAGATCGAAAACCTTTCCCATCTGGTCACTGCTCCACATGCAACTAGGGCCTTTTAGAGCTTTCCTTATTTAGGTGCTATAGTACCTGTTACTAATCTTGCCCTAATCCCTTTTAGAACCTTCGGTACCCATGCATATGGCTAGCATTTAGGCTTATCTAGACTCTTTTGCACTCATGCACTAGCCTGTCTCTAGGCTAATCTAGAGCCTTCTATGCCTACTTGCCCATGCCACTCTTTTGGGGCTTTCTATATCCTTTCAATGGGTAGTCCTTATTCTTGGCACTAGGCTGCTCACCCTGTCATGCTCTTACACCTTAGCCTAGGCCCTAATTTGCACACTTGGGCCCCGTATATGCCTTTAAGACCTTATTTTCGATCCTTCCCAGTCCATTGCCCACACCAACTCGAACAAGCCACATCTTTTAATCCACTTGGCTTATGACTTGCACATGAACCATGACACATGCAGCTGATTATGCACATGAACCCAAGAAGAAGTCCCTAAATTAGGCAATGTCCCCTTAGGGTGCTAACAATAGAGTTTACATGTACGGTCCTAACCAGACCAAGCATCAATGGTGTCATGTCATTGGTGTTTATTGGATGGTAGATGTAGTCCCGTAGCCTTTGCTTATGTTTTTCTTGTGCCAAGCGATTGTGGCAGGGCCTCATATGTCATTTTCTCTGCTTGCTTGTTACGTAATTGAAGGGGTGGGTTATGGACTGATTTGTGTGGATGCTGCCACTTGTACATAATGGGTATATGAGTGGTGCTATGGTTGTGCATGTTGGCAGACTCCATGATCAATGAATTGAACTGTTGACCCATCATCCTCTTCAATCTCCCTTCATGAAGTCCTTGTAACTTAAGGGTCCAATCGAGATCTTCTTCTGCATACCTAAATCAATGGAAACTGGATGTCTTGCCATCTTTTATTTGTCTTATGTCTTTTGGGGCTATAGGTCAAACCTCAATCGTGCCCCATGTACCAAGTGTGCCACCCAAACCTCTGTGGCCACATTGGTGCATTGGTGTTTGATCATGCTCTTAGATACAGAACATTTTGTAAGCACGAGCTCTCAGCCTTTGTTCATCCAATGCTATGCATTTTATGTGCTCGACATGCACGATGCTTGTGCTCTGTGTTAGCTCTCTCTGTCGTTTGGTCAGTGCATTAAGGCCCATGCAGTGCCAACATCCCAAAAGAATGCTACCTAGTTGATCCTACCAATAGTCATATGCTTGTCTAAAAGATTAAGCCATGCATGTGTAAGTTTAAACTAATTCAGACTATGAAACTGCGAATGGCTTAACAAATTAGTTATAGTGTGTTAGCTCAAAGATTTGGAATAAACCAAGAGGGGGGTGAATTTTTTTTAATGAAGTTTTCAAAAACAATATTCAATAAGCACAAATTTTGCTAAACAATTAAACATAATAATTGAAAAGTAAATAAGAGATAGAGATAGAGAAAATAACACCGCGATTTATAGAGGTTCGGTCCTTCCTTAGGCACCTATGTCCTCTCCCTTAGCCTCTCTTGCCAAGGAGTTCAATCCACTATAAGTGTTGAAGATTACAACCAAGCTTCTCAAAGCTTTACAAACTGAACACAATATACTCTTAAGGGTTATCCTCCCCCTTAACTTACAAACTCACAAAACAGAAAAATGAAGTGTTTTGCAAACTCTAAGAATATCAAAAAGGTTGGGTGTTTGCTAAGTTGAAGTACACAAAGGTATAGATAAGAGAATGATGAATGAACAATAAAAATAGTTTGGATACAATAAATATAAAGATATAGACTTTGAAGCTCTAAAAACTCTTGATTATTTGAGAGAATGAAAATATTGCTTTTTGACTCTTACTCTCTTGATTCCTCTGTCTTCTTGGTGTGTTGGAGTGCTCCCTTTATAGAGAAATTGATGAACCGACTGTTAGGGAAGCTTGGAGTGAAGAAATGCCCGTTGAAAGCATGAAAAAGTAGTCGTTGGAGCAGTCTGGGCAAGAACTGATCGATCCCTTCCATGAGGGGATCAATTGATTCATGTTTTGAACCACTTTTCACTTGAAAATTGCCTAACCGATTGATCCCCTATGTGGGGCGATCGATCTCTTTCCTGGAAATTCAGTCCTAGGGCATTCTGGTTGAAAAGCAATCGATCCCTTCTAGAGGGGATTGATCATGTCCATGCTGGGCAGTAGTTTCCTATTTTGTACTCTACTCACTAATTTGATCATAACTTGAGTTATACAAATCCAAATTATAAACCGTTTGAAGATTTAGAAGCTAGACTTAAACGGATTTCTATCCATATAAATTTATCACCTAATTCACTGTGTACGAATTATAGTGAATTTTCAAAGTTACCCATTGTGCAGTTTTTTTGACAACTGCAGAGTGTCTAGTAAAAATTCAAAATCTTTTCTTAAAAAATTTGGATTTTGATTTTGTTTTATCCATTAGAACGTAGACTCAAAGAGCTTTCCAACCATATAAAATTCAAATATTAAAACTTTGTGAATTAATACAAAAAATAAAACAAATTCAATGTTGGAAAATTGTGTTATTGTAAAACAGCTTTCTTAAGTTAATCTATTTCTTAAAACCAATATTGTCAAAATTGTATTAAGTCCAAAATGAATAAGTTCACTTTAAAAACAACAATTGGACTTTAATTTAAGCTCAAATAAATCATCTTTAAAAGTAATTGGGTTTGAGAAATATGAAAACAAAGAAAGGTTTGTTTAAGCTTTGAAAATCATATTATTTATTTAGTACCAAAATATAAAACTTAAGAACATGTACTAAATAAATCTTTTTCAAAATCTTGATCAAGTTTATTTAGCTTTAATGTTTTTTCATTTCAAAATAAGGATCAATTCAAGGCCAACAATCTCCCCCTTTTTGATATGACAAAACTTAAAGATAAATTTGCTTAATAAAAGACTTTCTTTGAAACATTTAAGATTTTGAAAAACATTTTGGAAAACTCCCCCTTAAACAATGCATGGCAAAACTCCCCCTCACTTTATGCATCCTAATCAAACACAACTCAACTAACATATGTTAGATCATATATAGCAATTAAGCACACATAAACATATGTATATCAAGCACAAGCAAATTTATCTATATGATATTTCTCCTCCTTTTTGTCATAGCAAAAAGGCATGAGCAAATTAATGAGCAAATAAACACAGAGGAAATATCAATTGCAATAAGCATACTATCTCTAAACTCTCTCCCCTTTTTTGTCATTTCGAAAGAAAGAGAGATCAATTCAAGGCATAAGACAAAATGCTTAATACCAATAATATCAAGAGTATTTTGAATGCATGTAATCAAGTGTAATATGCACAATGAAGTTCATATACATGTATTCAAGCATAAAAGTATAAGTGTATCCAAATTTGGCATTTTAGCACAAGTCATCAAATTTACTACATGAAATTTATAAGTAAAGGATAATGAATAATATGCATTCTACTCATAAATCATGCTATCATAAGATGTGCCTAGAACCTAAAACATCAATACCAATTAAGCATAAATTCAAGCGCATGCATACAAGCTCATACAAATTGTTAAAGATATGTCATCAAGAAGCATACCAATTGTTATCACAAAACAAATGAAGCAAAATCGTATTCTAATATTGTTCCTCATTTCAAAATAAGGATTAATCGATTTAAGGCACACACAATTTTGCATGAAAGGTATAAGCAATATCAAAGATAGGCATATAAACAAGTGTCTATGAAAGTTAAAAAAATCTTGAGTAATTTTGATACCAATTGTTACCAATTGTAAGTAATTTTATTCAACAACTATCATAGAGCACACATACTTTAAGCATATGAAAGATTCATTCAATATATGCATAAATTGTAATCTTTTATAAGCTATCCTATCCAAACAAGAACCCAAAAGCTCATATGTATATAATAAAGCATGAATACTAATGAGCAATAAGGTTCAATTATCATCATGTCATAATAAGGATTATTCAAACATTTTCCGAACATGATGAAAACATAAGCTATAGCAAAGAAATAATAAAAGTATAATTATTCAAATATAATCCAAATTATTTCAATGCATAGCAATGCACTTAACTCAAACATATGCAAGTATTCAATCATATATTTCAATCAACATCATACAAGCATATGCAAAATATATAAGCAATATACCTAAAAAAAAATACAAGCATTTAGGCATAATTTGGTACATGCCATCTCAATGTCAATCAATGAACATGTATGTGAATTTCAAGTTTATAATTCATAATCTATTAGTCAAGGCAATTAAAAGATCAAGAAATCAATATATTCAACTCATATTCATGTTCAAAGATTCAAACAAATATTCATGCATTAAAAACTAGTTATCAAAATATTCAAGAATTAGGCATGAATATTAATGAAGGTGAATTAATCAATCCAAGCTTTAAAAAAATATTAAGATAAATTTTATCAAGTAGCTTGGTGATTAATTTATGCAATGTGGTTCATATCTTCAATCACAAAATCATATATTTGCACATATTAAAGCAAGCATGTACATGTATTCAAACTTATACATCATATCATAAAGTTGATACATTTACCTCCATTCATGTCAAGCTTTGTTGTTGTGCTCATTTGGCTTTGAATTCTCCAATCCACTTCATTTGAGCAAAACTAGGCTTGATTGATAATGATGACATGCTTTGCTTGCTATACTTGAAATTCCAAAAATGTAGGCTTATTCATGCTCATTTCAAGTTCTCCTAGCATAGACTTAGACAATTTTCTTGACAAAAGATTTTCATTAGAAGCACCAAGAAAATCAATTGATAAAAATTATACCAATTGTTAGAAAACAATTTCATATTCTAAGTCATTATTGGCAAAAGAAAATTTATTCACTAAGAACAAGTTGCCAATTGCAAGGGAGATATATATACTTAAGCTAGAGGCCATATATCAAGTTAAGCATCAAATATCATAATATTGGCACTAAAGCTAAAGTTCTCATCAAATGTGCAAAACATGAGTCCTTTCTAGATCATTTAGAAATATTGAACACAAAGAAGACATATTCAATATTCATATATATTTTTAAAAAATCACCAAAGAATATGCCAAAACAAATTTTAGGCCATATAAAAACTAAAAACTCAAGGAAGACATATTTATCATCCAAAACATATTCAAGAAAATATTAGCACAAAAGCACAAATATGTCTACACAAATTATAGGCCATAATCAACAATGACTTAAGCTAAAAATTAGCATCATAAGAAATTCATTTACTTAAGTCATGTTGCAACCATGTCAAGTTAAGAAAAATCACATTTATCATATATGCACACACTTGACAAGAACAAAAGATGAACTAACGACATATATCATTAAACATAATTAGTTCATCAATACTTAATCCCAAACCAAAATAAGTCAATTAAGCACAAGTTTTAAAACATTTCACAAAATTAATGAATCAATTTAGCACAAGAGCGAGTATATTTGAAAATATTTTAAAAATTAAGAGATAAAAAATTTAAGTATTTTCAAATCATAAGCATTAAGGTCAAGTTGAACTAACCATCATATAAGCATATACGTTGACCAAAAACATAGATGAACAAAGAATCAATTTATCTTATTTAAGCACATAAAGTTCATCAATTCATCAATCAAGAGTTATAACAATTTAGAACATAACAATCAAGTTTTTAAAAAATATTTCACAAGATCCAAGCACTATAAACAAATTGAGCAATTTTTAAACATCATGGTCATTCATGCTAAAATCATTCCTAACAAATATATTTATGCAAAATAAATGCATGTTCAATTCAAGCTCACATTTTCTCAAGTAAAATTGGTATATTCAAGATATATCAATGAAGCATATACCAATATCCATTAAGCATCCAAATTTTATTAAGAATAGGTAACCAAATTCAAAACTTCTTCAAATAAAAGTTTAGAGGTTACCCATCTCCATTGTGTGTCTAGAGTATTCAATCTTCAATCTCACATTGTAGCTCCTTGCTCTAGCACACCTACAAGAGACAATCTCATTTGATTTTTGGTACCTAAATTGCTTTGGGTCCTTGAGAGTTAGTTACCAAGTCTCTTGTACCTTTAGGAACCCATACTTGCCTTATTCTAAATGGGACTTTTCTTTTAATAGGACAAGTATGTATAGTATGACTATGAGAATTACAAAAATTGCATTTAATCATTTTAGTACTTAAGGAACTCTTTAAAAGCTTTTGTTTTTCATTCATCAATTCATCAAATTTCTTTTTCAAATCAAAATTTTCTTTTTCTAAAAGTTCATTTTTACTTTGAGAGATTTTTAAATCTATTTTCAACTTTTCATTTTCTTTTTCTAAAGTATTTTTTGCATTCATCAAAAGATCATTTTCAACTTTCAATTTTGAAATCATTTTCTTATGTTTCAAATGCATATTTTCAAACTCAATTGCTAAATCATTGTAAGCATCTTGTAACTCATCAAAAGTATAAGAATTTGAGTCACAAGAGTTAGAGGTTCCCTTTGATTCCTCAATGGCCATGAGACATGATGAATGTTGGTTAGAAATTTGTCTTTCATGTTGCTCATCCAACTTTCTCCATATCTCATTTGAGGTTATGTATTTTGAGACCAAGTTGAAGTTGTAATCATATAAAGCTCCATATAGAATGCACTTGGCCTTTGCATCATCTATCACTTGTCTCATGTAGTTTGTATCATTTGAAGGAGTTTCAAGCTCTTTTTCAATCACATTCCAAGCTCTAAAATCTTGGGCCATAATGAACACCTTCATCTTCTTTCTCCATTCACAAAATTCAAATTTATCCACCATAGGAGCTTTAAGGACTTCCTTACCATCTTGGAACCAAAATTGAGCCATAGGATCTTTTTCTCAAGGTGGTTAAAGCTACAAAAAGAGACCAAAGCTCTGATACCAATTGTTAGCTCAAAGATTTGGAATAAACCAAGAGGGGGGTGAATTGGTTTTAATGAAGTTTTCAAAAACAATATTCAATAAGCACAAATTTTGCTAAATAATTAAACACAATAATTGAAAGTAAATAAGAGATAGAGATAGAAAAAATAACACCACGATTTATAGAGGTTCGATCCTTCCTTAGGCACCTACGTCCTCTCCCTTAGCCTCTCTTGCCAAGGAGTTCAATCCACTATAAGTGTTGAAGATTACAACTAAGCTTTTCTAAGCTTTACAAACTCAACACAATATACTCTTAAGGGTTATCCTCCCCCTTAAACTTACAAACTCACAAAATTAAAAAAATGAAGTGTTCTGCAAACTCTAAGAACCTCACAAAGGTTGGGTGTTTGCTAAGTTGAAGTGCAAAAAGGTATAGACAAGAGAATGATGAATGAACAATAAAAATAGTTTGGATACAATAAATACAAAGATATAGACTTTAAAGCTCTAAAAACTCTTGATTATTTGAGAGAATGAAAATATTACTTCTTAACTCTTGCTCTCTTGATTCCTCTATCTTCTTAGTGTGCTGGAATGCCCCCTTTATAGAGAAATTGATAAACTAACCGTTGGGGAAGCTTGGAGTGAAGAAATGCCCATTGAAAGCATGAAAAAGTAGTCGTTGGAGCATTTTGGGCAAGAACCGATCG
>NW_019167977.1:0-45336 GCF_002303985.1 Durio zibethinus | reverse complement strand
AGACCTCCAAGTGTAATCTCAAAGACTTTCAAGCACGATCTATAAGACTTTCAGACTTAATTTTTTAAGACCCTAAATATAATCTCAAAGTTCTCTGAGTATGATCTATAAGATCTTTGGGTATAATCTTTTAAAACCTTCAAGTACCTTTTCTAAAGTTGTTTAATCTTTGTTTTAAAAGAGCTTTTTCCAAAATTTGATCTTTTAAATCTTCCAAGCATAATCTCTATGTCCTCCATATATAATCTATAAAACCTTTGAGCATGGATTTTTAAAATCTCTAGGAACTTTTTCTAAAGTTGTTAAGCTTTTGTTTTAAAAGAGTTTTTTTTTTCAAAGTTTGATTTGTAAGACCTTTAAGCATAATCTCAAAGTCTTCGGGTATGATGTATAAGACATTTAGGCATGATCTTTTAAAACCTTCAGGCTTTTTTTCTGAATTTGTGAAGCCTTTATTTTAACAGAGCAATTTGCAACATTAAGAATGATTTGTAAGACTTTCAGGCTTAATCTTCTTGTTCTTCGAATAAGATTTATAAAATTTTCGGGCATGATTGTCAAAACCTTATTATTAAAAGAGCCTTTGATTTTTTATAGTGATATGCCTTTAATTTTGAGAAACTTTTCACAAAAAAAACCAAAAACAAAAGAAAAAAAAATTTAAATGTTGAATAATTTGTATCAGACATAATAGATTTCTATATCTTTGAGTAATTTCTGTTTCACATAAATTGTACAAAAAAGACAATGATAGACACCCTATTTAGTTCAAGGCTCAAATCAATTGGGTATGGACTCACTCTATTTTTTACTTTTATTGTATTTTTCTCTATATATATATTTATCTTATTTGTATTTTATTTTTATCTTTTTCTTTATCTGGTTTAAATTTTTATTTTTATTATGGTTTATCTTTAGCTTTAATTTTATTTATCTTTAAATATTTTTTAATTATCTAATTATTTTTTAAAAAAGTAACTTTTAAAATAAAATTTGAATGGTCAAATTAATTGGGAAGAGGGATCAGTGATTAAGCTGAGAAAATATTAGAATTGAATTTGAGTTTGAATGTGGATTTTTCTTTATTATAGTGTAGAGATTTTGAAAATTGAATCATAAACAATTTGAAACTCTGCTAATCTCAACTATAAATAGACTTGCAATTCACTTCTAATGACACAGCAAAAATCAAACAGAAATTAGAGAGGAAATACATAGAAAAGGGGAGAGGAGAGGCCAAAGAATGAAGAGTGGAAATTGTAGTAGTTTTGATCTCAGGGAATTTGGGGATTAGTATTTGGGGACGAAAACCCAGGAGCGGAATCATTAAAATATAACAACAGCAAAAATCAACCTCAATTTCTTAGTTCCCATCAGTATTGAGAAGAAAAGTTCTATCCCAAATCAAACTTAATCTTTCAACCCAAAACACCAAACAGAAACCATGCGCTTAGGATCCCAAGTTTGGCCTCAGCTAGCAACAAGGGTAGAGTAGGAAAAAGGAAAGGCTAGAGCTTCTGGTGGTTGACTATAGAAGGAAATAGCTAAAAATTGGAGGCAATGTTTCTGTGATTGTGAAAAGGCAGTGGATTGTTTTGCTCACATAAAAGATATAAAATAAAAAATAAAAAATAAAAAGAGAGAGGGGAGTGAAGAAATAAGAAACGTAAAAGCTTAAAGAGATTTGATAAGACAACAACTTAACTGAAGGAGCTTTATTCTATAAGTCAGGTGCTTAAGGTCCAGGTTTATTACTTTATTTTCCATTTTTTTTCATGGTTTTCATTCATTTGTTTGTTCACTTTATTTTATGATAAGTCGTTTAAGAAAAGTGTTAATAAGATATATGAAAAAAAAAAAAACTCAAATATGTTCTTAATAAAATAATTTTGTAAGTTCAATCGATATTATAATTAAAATATTATTCTAATTATGCATTCTCGGTGAACTTAACATTAAATAAAATATTTCTTATGATGGAATTAAAAAGGCAACATAAAAGTGGCTTTTTTGAAAGTTTTTACGTGAGAGTTTTTGTTTTTAATTTTATCAAATTATTAAAAAAATTTAAAATTTCAAGTTAAATCTTGCAAAATTATTGAAAAACTTAATGAATTTTATAATAAAATAAAAATTTCAATCTTATCAAACTATTGAAAGATTTAAATCTCAAGTTACGTCTTATCAAATTATTAGAGGATTTAGTAAATTTTTATTAAAAATAAAATTTTTAATCTTACTAAACTATTGGAGGATTAAATATTAAATTAAATCTTACCAAGCTATTAAAAAATTTAATAACCTTTTCTAAAATTTTAGGGATAAATTTTTGAATAAAAAAATCTCTCCAAACTATTTAGGAATATGCCATCAAAATAAAATCTTACCAAATTATTGGAGAATTTTATTGATTGTTTTGTTTTTAATAATGAACTTCCAAATGAAATACTTTAATAAGTCCGATAACATAGTTTTTTCAGAGTGAGACATTACTCTCTATAAATAGTCTTAAAATGAAAAAATTATCTTAAATTATTATCAAACTATTAGAGTAATTTTAAAAATAATTTCTTATAATTTAATTATTTGATAAATTACAAACATGTTTTTAGGTTTTGGATAACACAAAATCAACTGGTGCTATAGTTCATATGGGTTTTGTGAGGTATTATGCTCTTCCTCATACATAATCATAATCCTAAACTTATATCTAGTTTGTGGGCTAGAATCTATTTTTTAAAGATATCCAAGTCAAGCTTTGGACTTCTCTTTAAAATTGAAAAGATTCAGTTAAAATGGTAAATCGTATCTAAACAAAGAAAAAATTGGTGACAACTCCTAAAGTCATATTTAATTATAAGTTTACAGATCTATACGTTAACAATATGTATATATAGTTTGTCCAAAATTTAATTATGTTTTCTTTTATTTACTTTTCATGTTTTCTATTGTTTACTTTTTAAACAGGAAGTTTGCTTTAAACATTATTTGTTAGATCCTAGATACAAGTTTAATTGCTATTTCACAAAAAAAAAAAAAAATTCTTTTGGACTTAATATAATTGTGGCACTTTTGTTTTTGAGAAAAAAGATTTTTATGTGCTTTATTGTGCTTTATTTTATAATACAAGTTTAATTGATATTCAAAGAAAAATATTTTTCTTTAAATTTGATATAATATTATCATTAATGATTTCATGGAAAAGAATTTTCAATGTGTTTTACTTTATTAGAACTTTTGTGCTTGAAAAAAATTAGTTCTTGAACTTTAACATTTTTCCTAGAAGTCAATTTTTGAAAGAATTGAAAGTGAAGAAATATTTTCATAATTAAGCTAAAATAAAAGTCCAAACAATTTCACTTTTCAAATATTTATTTGTGGACTCAAATTTTAAGTAAAAAGTATTTCTCCAAAATTTCTTTGATTTTTATCTTAAGTTTTTTGTTTTAAAATAACCTCTAAATAAATTATTTTGGAATAGAAATAGGTTGATAAAAGAAAACAATTTGAAACAAAACAACAATACAAAAACTTAAGGTTTAAAAATGCATGTGTTTTGAACTTTTGAAGCAAAATATCGATATCCTCTTTTAAGGGATCATTCGTTTTACTAACAAAATCTTCCTGATCAATTGCTTTACAAAAAGAAGCATCCTGAAATGTTGTGAAGCATGAAAAGTTAAAAGGGATCGATTCCCTAGCTTTTTGGAGGTCAAATTTTGAATTGCAACATGAAGGAATCAAGCCCCCAATGCAAGGTATTAATGCTCTATCGCTAGAGAGCAAGCAATAGCTAGTTTCTATAAGAGTGTTAGAAATTTTCAAAATAAAGTATGAGAAATAATTCTACATTTGAAAAAGAACAGATAAAATAATCATTTAAATTATGAGAAGTATAAATCCATTGTAATTGGATTTAAGTGGCTAATGGATCATGAGTTTAAATTTTCGAAATTAGTAGGTATTGTATTAATTAAATAATTGATATTGATATTTAATTAATGGCACTTGGCATACAATGTAGTGAATAAAATATTATTTTATTTATTTTTTTATTTTATTTAAAATTTAAATTTAGTATCAGATTAATTAAATCTATCTAAAATAGACAAACAAATATGAACAGACAATTAAGTCTTATATTTTGATTTTCTATCAAATATTTATTGAAATTTAATTTTGGAAAAAAGTTGGAGTCAATCTAAATCAGCCCTTCTTCCATTGTTTCAAGATCAAACTGGACACATTGACAAGTTATAACCATCCAAGAATTCATCAAAACCTGCTACATTTTTGAACTGTGATGTTACGTTTTTGCTTGATTTTTTGAATCAGATTTTTTAGATTGCCCTGTCAGTTGAATAGGCAAAACTGCTCGTGAGGCTAGTTGATGACATTACGTCTTCCATTTCACTTGTTTGAGAGTCTTGGACGCATTGGTAATGCATTCATAGCTGTTAAGCAAATTCATCAAAACCTTGAGTTGATGCTTGAGTAAATGCCATTGCCCATGCTGCCATCATAATGTTGGAAGAAAATAGACCCACGTGACATTTGTAGGGCACTAAAATTCTTGCATTTCAGGAATAGTCTGCTTCATTTCAATTCTTTCCCTGATTTTGCATATCGTTTTCCTTTACCTAACATCCAGCAATTTCATGAATGATTGAATGGTTTGCAGCTCTTGAAATCGATTTGCCATATCTAGCTGATATGCTAGAACATCAAGCTAAGATTTGTAGATTAATTAATCTACTCCTTTATTAAGTCAAGCAATTTCATGATGACTTCTACGCTTGCAAACGTGGGACTTGTTGATCAGATGTGCCGCTGATGAAAGGCGCCGCCATGCCATTGTTAGAAAAATGGGGTCCAGTCCCATGTAAGTGGTTTTGGACCAAGTAAAGGCCATGGGCCTTGATCTTTTATTTTACACAGAGCCCTAGCTACTTAATAAAAAAGAGGTGGGGTTGTTTAGGTGTGTGTCGAAAACCAAGCAGAGAAAGAAGAAAAGCCAGGAAAAGCAGAGAGAGAAAAAGGAGAAGGGAGAGTTGGTTGAACGGAAGTCGATCCGTGGTCCGATTGAGTTGGAACCTTGTCAGGAGGTTTATGATTCAGAGTTTGACATTCTGAACGGTGAAGATCGGGTTTGAAGCTCTCTAGGAACAAATCCAGGGTGTATTTGTTGAGTCACTTATTTGGTGAGATTTCTCCAATTGTTTCTCTAGTTGTTGATTAGCTCTAGTTTTAGCTAGAGAAGAACTTTGTATAACTATTATTTGATAGTGAAGATTTTTCTGGCGGCCCGTGGTTTTTTCCCTCTACACTGGAGGGTTTTCCACGTAAATCTTGGTGTGCTTTATTTTTCTGCGCATTTGATTATTGATTGTTGTCTATTGCTTCTGTATTGTTGTGATTATTGCTTCAGGCGCAACAAGTGGTATCAGAGCGAGGGTTATTTTGAGACATCGATACAGAAGCAACCCAGGATAGAAGTAAATTCTGTTTGAGATCATGGAAGGTGATACAGGTTCCATGATAAAATTGACAGCATCAAATTATTCAATTTGGAAGCCTATGATGGAGGATCATCTATACTGCAAAGATTTGTATGAGCCAGTATTGGGTGATTCGGCTAAACCAGCAGATATGAAAGATGAAAGCTGGAAGAAGCTAGGTAGAAAGACGCTGGCTACAATCAGAAAATGGGTTGATATCAGCGTGTTCCATCATGTAGCGCAGGAATCGGATGCTCACATTGTTTGGGAAAAATTGGCAGCATTGTATGAGAGAAAAACAGGAATGAATAAAGTTATGCTTGTTAAAAAGATTGCAACTTGTAAGTCTAAACATAAATCTAAGTTTAGAGGTAAAGTGAAGTGTTTCCATTGTGGTAAGGCTGGTCATATAAAACGAAATTGTAGAATCTTGAAGCAAGAGCGAAAAGATGAGAAATGCAAGAGTTCAGATGATGGCAATGTTACAGCAGTGAATTCAGATAGTGATTCAGTTACTTTGATTTGTACACATGGTGATTGTAATCATGTTAGTGATCCCGGCATTGAGTGGATAGTTGACACAGGAGCGGCATATCATTGTGTTCCTAAGAGAGAGTTGTTTACAACTTACAAAGCAGGAGACTTTGGTTGTACCAAGATGGGAAACAAGAGTGTGTCGCAGATTGTTGGGATTGGTGATATTGGTGTACAAACTAGTACAGGCTGCATGTTGACTTTGAGGGATGTCAGACACATTCCAGATATGAGAATGAACTTGCTTGCTATTAATGTCCTTGATAAGGAGGGATATGAAAGCCGACAAAAGAATGGACAGTGGAAGCTTCTCAAAGGATCTATGGTAGTTGCAAAGGGAAAACTATGCTGCACAATGTATAAGACATGGATGCAATTGAACGGTAACCAGGTAAATACCGTTGAAAATGATGCTTCAGCAAACTTGTGGCACAGGAGGCTGGCACACATGAGTGAAAAAGGGTTACAGGTTTTGGCAAGGCACTCTCTCATTCCCTTGACCAAAGGTATGTCTCTCGATTCATGTGATTATTGTTTGTTTGGTAAGCATCATAGAGTTTCTTTTCGTAAAAGTTCTCAGAGAAAAGAAAATAGATTGGAATTAATTTATTCTGATGTATGTGGTCCCATTGAGGTTGAGTCATTAGGTGGTAGCAGATATTTTGTTACTTTTATTGATGATGCTTCACGTAAAACTTGGGTGTATATGTTGAAATATAAAAGTCAGGTACTGCAGTATTTTCAAAAATTTCATGCCATGGTTGAAAGGATGACAGGGTTACCCTTAAAGTGTATTCGAACTGATAATGGTGGGGAATACACATCTAAAAGCTTTGAAGAGTATTGCTCAAAGCATGGGATCAGGCATGAGAGGACAGAACCTGGAACACCGCAGCATAATGGTATAGCTGAAAGAATGAATCGCACCATTGTGGAAAAAGTCAGATGTATGTTGAGGATGGCAAAATTACCAAAGCCATTCTGGGGTGAAGCAGTCAACACAGCTTGTTATTTACTTAACAGGTCACCATCAGTTCCTTTGGGCTTTGACATTCCAGAAAGAGTGTGGACAGGAAAAGATGCTTCATACTCTCACTTAAAAGTTTTTGGGTGTAAAGCATTCATGCATGTACCAAAAGAGCAGAGGTCAAAGCTTGATAGTAAAGCTACACAGTGTGTGTTTGTAGGATATGGTGATGAGGAATTTGGCTACAGGGTATGGGATCCAGTAAAGAGAAAGACAGTCAGAAGCAGAGATGTGGTCTTTCATGAAAAAGAAACCATAGCAGATCTTGAGAAAAATGAGAAGACTACACGAGTTACTGTTGAGTGTGATGTTTCAACACCGACAGGGATTTCACAGGAAAGAGCCACAGATGGTGAAAATGAGCCAGAAACAGAACTTGGGGATATGGATGAGCCAGCTACAGTTGGTGATGAGCCAGATGCTATTAGTTTTGAGCAGGGGGAGCAATCCTCTCTACCTGAGAGTGTTGAGCAGGGGGAGCTACCTTCAGCATCAAGTGATGTAGAGTCTCAGCCCAGGAGATCTACTAGAGAGCGCAGGCCATCTACCAGGTATTCAAGTTCAGATTTTATTTTAGTTACCAGTGAAGGGGAGCCAGAAAGCTTTCAAGATGTGCAGGCTACTCCGGATAGAGAGCACTGGTTAAAAGCAATGAAAGAAGAGATGGAGTCATTGCGAAAGAATGGTACTTATGATCTTGTTAAACTTCCAACAGGAAAGAGGCCATTAAAGAATAAATGGGTGTTCAAGTTGAAAAAGGATGGTGACAAACTAGTGAGGTACAAAGCTCGATTGGTAGTAAAAGGTTTTTCTCAGAAACCAGGCATCGATTTTGATGAGATTTTTGCTCCAGTTGTAAAAATGAGTTCTATTCGAGTGGTACTGGGATTGACAGCTAGTTTGAATCTTGAACTTGAGCAACTTGATGTTAAAACTGCATTTTTGCATGGTGATTTGCAGGAGGACATTTATATGAATCAGCCTGAGGGTTTTGAAGTGAAAGGGAAAGAGCACTTAGTTTGCAAATTGAAGAAAAGCTTGTATGGCTTGAAACAAGCTCCACGACAGTGGTACAAGAAGTTTGATTCTTTTATGGTGAGTCATAGCTATAAAAGAACAGCAGCGGATTCTTGTGTGTATGTTAAACAATTCCCTAATGGTAACTTCATTATCCTATTATTATATGTTGATGATATGTTGATTGTAGGACAAGATGCTAGTATGGTTTGCAGGTTGAAAGAACAATTGTCTAAGTCTTTTGATATGAAAGATTTAGGTCCAGCAAAGCAGATTCTTGGTATGGACATTATCCGGGATAGGAGAGCTGGAAAGCTGTGGTTGTCACAGGAAAAGTATGTTGAACGAGTGCTTGGTAGATTCAACATGCAACATGCTAAATCAGTTAGCAGTTCACTTGCCAACCATTTTCACCTAAGTAAGAAATCTTGTCCAGTGTCTAAGGAAGAGCAACTAGCTATGTCTAGTATTCCTTATTCTTCTGCAGTCGGTTCTTTAATGTATCTTATGGTTTGTACAAGGCCTGACATTGCTCATGCAGTTGGTGTAGTGAGCAGATTTCTTTCTAATCCAGGGAAGGTTCACTGGGAAGCAGTGAAATGGATTTTTAGATATTTGAGGGGTACCTCAAAAATGTGTTTGACTTATGGAGTTTCACAACCAATTCTAGAAGGGTTTACTGATGCTGACATGGCAGGCGATCTTGATGGTAGGAAATCTACTTCAGGGTATTTGTTCACTTTTGCAGGAGGAGCTGTATCTTGGCAGTCTAAGTTGCAGAAGTGTGTTGCTTTGTCAACTACAGAAGCTGAGTATATTGCAGCAACTGAAGCATGTAAAGAAATGCTTTGGATGAAACGTTTTCTTTTTGAATTGGGGTTGAATCAGAAAGAGTATGTGGTATTTTGTGATAGCCAGAGTGCTTTAGATTTGAGTAAGAATACCATATACCATGCTAGAACAAAGCACATTGATGTTAGATATCATTGGTTACGTTCAGTGATTGAAGAACAGCAGATGCTATTGAAGAAAGTCCATACTGATAAAAATGTGGCAGATATGTTGACTAAGATACTTCCCAGGGAAAAGCTTGAGCTTTGCAGTAACTTGGCCGGAATGAGTTCCCTGGCCAAGGTAAGTTCCAAATGAAATTGCTATGGTGATGAATCTCCTTCTAATGGGACTGGAGGGGGAGATTGTTAGGAAAATGGGGTCCAGTCCCATGTAAGTGGTTTTGGACCAAGTAAAGGCCATGGGCCTTGATCTTTTATTTTACACAGAGCCCTAGCTACTTAATAAAAAAGAGGTGGGGTTGTTTAAGGTGTGTGTCGAAAACCAAGCAGAGAAAGAAGAAAAGCCAGGAAAAGCAGAGAGAGAAAAAGGAGAAGGGAGAGTTGGTTGAACGGAAGTCGATCCGTGGTCCGATTGAGTTGGAACCTTGTCAGGAGGTTTATGATTCAGAGTTTGACATTCTGAACGGTGAAGATCGGGTTTGAAGCTCTCTAGGAACAAATCCAGGGTGTATTTGTTGAGTCACTTATTTGGTGAGATTTCTCCAATTGTTTCTCTAGTTGTTGATTAGCTCTAGTTTTAGCTAGAGAAGAACTTTGTATAACTATTATTTGATAGTGAAGATTTTTCTGGCGGCCCGTGGTTTTTTCCCTCTACACTGGAGGGTTTTCCACGTAAATCTTGGTGTGCTTTATTTTTCTGCGCATTTGATTATTGATTGTTGTCTATTGCTTCTGTATTGTTGTGATTATTGCTTCAGGCGCAACAGCCATTACATTTGAAAAATGGAATTGCAAGTTATGTCATAAACCACATTTTTTCTGTTTCTTTTATCTTGTTCACGTGTCTGTCCTCTTCCTGTCTTATTAATGTTGTTCTTCTTTCATTCTTGCTTTGTTCTAATCATTAGGATGCTATAACATGGGAAGAAATTTCAACATATGCTGTTAATGTTGGCACTCGATTATTGTAGAAAGTAGTTATTTTGAGAATAATTTATGAGCTGGATACAATTAGACACAGGAATTCTTGTTCCCTAATGCTTCCTTTTGTTTCACCATTAATTCATTTTTCTTTGAGACAATTGGTATCAGCCACCTCAACTTTTGAAAATTGCCAAATTATGTCATTGTCATGGGATGCCACCTACCACTTACATTCTATAACCAGATTGTACGTAATTCATTCCAAGTTTTTGCTGGGAGGTCCACTTACATTGCCATTACTGTCATAACATTTTCTTGATTTCCAACAACTTAATTAAAAAAATTGGAATATCATTGGATAGAGGAAAAGGGATCATCTTGTGCTTCGTTCGATCTCTGAGGTTGTTTTTGAGATTTTGCTCGACGCTATGGATTGTAAATGTAGTTAATCTGTGAAAGCCAAACATGGACATATCTTTCAGATATTAGAAACAGTCTGATTGAATGTAGCTTAGCGCTTCCTCATGCCTTCTATTCTTGACAAGGAAAAGAGGCTCCCTCTGGATTGGTTTAGACTCTCTTTTATCTTTCAAAACATTTCCAGAGTTTCTCAATTTTTGCATGGCCTGTGATGTATGATTACTTGACTCAAATGTTTAGCAAGTAAAATGCTTTTTTTCCTTGTTCCTTCTTATTTTTTGAATTTCTGCTCCATCTTATAGATTTTACCTGCATTAAAACGTAGAACCTGGGCCGAAGGCATTTCAGCTGGAGTCTGAATATTGGTTGTACCTTGGATTATATGTAGCTTCCGGCGTCTTTGGTTATTCGGCATTACAAAACATTTTACACAGATGTTTGGACCTCAATTTCCTGTTTACTATCATTACTTTATACTTAACAGAGCCTAAAATGTAAACATACCCCGCTTAAAAATGTAGAAAACTTGTAGTTAGTGTTATAGTTATCAGATATTATTCTGTAACCATAGTTGCTCCATCTTCTGATTGATTCCAAGTAAAATTTTCTAGAAGCGCAAAGCAAAATTCAGTCTATGTACAGCAAGTAGAGATTGTTAGTCATCAACTAGAGTGGAAGAACAAATTCCAAGAGATGAGGCAAATGTGGCTGTTGTATCCCCACTAAGGTACCTTTTAAGGCGATCCAGGTCATCAGCAACATCAAGCATGCTCGGTCTAGCAGAGGGAGTTTCTTGTGTGCAGAGAATACCCAATTCAATCAATTCTCCAATTGCAACTTCCCACATTCTTTTCACTTCTGGGGACTGATCCCTTGAAGCTCTAATCAAAGATGAGTCAACCACTTTTTCTAACCTTCCATGGTAATGACTCTTCACCCATCTGTGCAGGCTTAAACCACCAACAAACATGTCATTGGTCGGTCGTTTTCTGGTCACCATCTCAAGAACTACAATTCCAAAGCTGTATACATCTCCATTGATAGATGTATTAGATCCAAATCCATACTCTGCAGCACAAATTTGATTGATTTAATTTTATGAATTTGAATTTAAGGCACCATTTAAAAAAAAAGAAAATAAGAAGCAAACTTCCAATGTCTACAATAACTCTTATATTGATAAGTGAATCATGTGGAAAAATGATAATTGACATGCGATCAAGGCTTACATATCTGAGTGGGCCATTTTGATGTTTTTCTTGTAGTTTTACGATTAAATGATTTGAAATTTGGGATTAAGATACAATTTGTTTAGATTACTGGAAATTACTTAAATCTGTTCACGTCGGAGAATATAGATGATGATGCTTTCGCTTTAAACAAAATGATCCCGTCGACTTTTGCAGTATCAATTTCAATTTTGTAAAAAAAAATGTTCTTCATCTTCTGCCATATTCTATTTTGGTTTACTTTAACATCAAGTCTAGAGGCAAAAGGAGGAATGCTTACCTGGTGCAATGTAACCAATTGATCCTGTTAACATATTTGCAGTAGAATTTCCCATGTTCTCAATAACCCCACCTCCATTGCCAGCTCCTACTGTCATAACCAGCCTTGCAATCCCAAAGTCTGAAACAAATGCTGTCATATCATCATTTAGGAGAACATTGCTGGGCTTTAGATCACAGTGTATGACTCTAACAGGGGAATGGTGATGCAGATAGGCCATCCCTTCAGCAATGTCACTGCATATGCTAACTCTCTGAAGTAGACTCAAATCTGAAGAGCCTGAACCCAAACCCGACTCAGAATATGGATAGAGTTGGCTATCCAAGCTTCCATTTTCCATAAAAGGAAGAACCAAAGCCTTAAAATCAGGTAAACTACATGCTTTTATAATTCGAATGAGGTTTCTGTGCCTAATCCTCTTCAGAACTTGGCATTCTCTGTTGAAACTTTTTATTGAATTTCCAGACTGCAAATGCAACACCTTTATGGCAACGCTTGTACCATCTTGAAGAACTCCTCTATAAACATGTCCCCAACTACCTGTCCCTATTAGGTTCTGGTTATCAAATCCTCCAGTGGCATCTGACAGTTCTTTGAAAGTGATTCTGGGGAAATTGTGCAATATTTTTGGTGTTGCAGGTTTTCTTGATCTCTCAGTTTTCCTGGAAGAAACCATTTATCACACAGCATACTGCTGATAAGAGCACTGAAACAACTATGACTATGATAAAAATAATCAAGAACATACGTGATCGAAACCAGTGTGTCTTTTGAGGGCAAATCGGCCTACTAGAAGCTGCTCCACATAGATGCGGGTTGCCTAAGAATGACATATTTGTGGCTGAATTGAAGATGCCACCAGAGGGAATCATTCCTTCAAAGTTGTTAAAAGAAAGATTCAGAAATGTAAGGTTAATTTTGCTCAGGCTCATTGGTATCTTTCCAGCTATATTGTTGCTTGAAACATCAAAAGACTGGAGGTTCCTTAGGTCACCTACAGAATCTGGAAGCTGCCCTTCAAGTGAATTGTGTGAGAAATTTATCACCATGACTGCAACACAGCTTGATATTTGGGGAAAGACATTACCACTAAGGTTGTTTGATGAAAGATCCATTTCTTCAACATTTTCCAGCTTGCTGAGCTCTATTGGCAAAGGCCTTTCAAGAAGATTGTGTGACAAATTTATAAATCTTCTGATTTCACGTAGGTCTGCTATCTCTGGAGGGATCCTCCCTGTTAATTTATTGTAGGACAGATCAAGCATGTTCAGATTTTTGCATTTCAGTAGTTTTGGTGGTATTGTCCCCGAAAGGAGGTTGTTATTTAGAAACAAAGAACGAAGTGCAACTAAATCTCCTAGGGTGGCCGGAATTTCTCCAGAGAATTTGTTGTTTGATAGATCAATCAGACCAAGATGAGGGAGTTCCCTAACGCTACAGGAATTTTGATGCTGAAAATGTCGTGGGACAAAAAGAGCTGCTCCAACATTAACAATAGACTGACCTGTTCTGGGATTGTTCCATTTAGAAAATTGGATTTCAAGTTCAGCATTGTAATATTTTGAAAGATTTCCTATTTCTGGAGGAATCGATCCAAAGATGTGGTTTTCTTGCAATTCTAGACGTGTAGACTAGGATGGCCAATGAAGCTAGGTAATCTTCCTCCAAGCCCCATGCCAGCCAATTCAAGCTCCCTCAAAACAGTGCAATTTCCCAATGCAGCGAAGAATGGATAGAGATTGGTGTTGTTATCATGACTTGTCATGTTGTTATATGATAAATGAAGATAAAGAAGTGTAGGCAGCTTCCGTACAATGTCTGAAGGTAGTTCACCAGATAGAAGATTGTACTCCACATCAAGATTATACAGTGTAGTGTTGGTTAAGGAGGCGGGAAGTTGTCCTGTAAATTGATTGTTGTATAAATTGAGGCTCCATAAACTTGGACAATTTCCGATGTCTTCTGGAATTTGACCACTGAATAAGTTGAAAGAGATATCTATAACTTCTAAGTGAGTGCAGTTTGAGAAAAAAGAAGGCGGGAGGGGACTTGTCAAATTGTTTTCCATAACAGCAAATACAGTGAGGTTGGTCAGCAAGCTGAAACTGTCAGGTACTAGACCATTTAAATTATTTTTATTTAATACGAGAGTATGGAGGTGTCCGAGGTAGGAAAGTTCAGGCGGAATGGTACCGAAGAAGTGATTTTCGTAAAGGTTTAGGAGTCGAAGGGCAGTGAGGTTTGAAAGGAACGGTGAGATCTTCCCCACAAGTCCAGAGCTAGAGAGGTCGATATGTGCCACATGTTGATGTCGCTCATCACATGTGACACCGGTGAAGTTGCAAACAGGAGCAGCCTCTTCCCAGTTGGCAAGAGTGGATTTTGGATCAACTAATATTGACTTCTTGAATGAAAGAAGAGTAGCCTTGTCTTTAAGCAAAGAATGGTGGAGATGATGATGATGGTTGTGATAAGCTTTATCCAAATTTCCAGATACTGAAACCAAATGTCGGAGTAGAAGAAGAAAAAATAATCTAATGAATGCCATGATGAATTTATTGCCGGTGCCCATCAGGCAAGTCCATAAGAAACTTCCCCTCGTCCGAGTCACCTCTCTTTCTCCTCCTACCTTCATCTTGCTTCTTAATAGTAATTTAATAAAAGTTGAGGAACTGTGAATTAAGTTGCAAACAAGAGAGACAGAAGGGACTATGATTTCTGCTGAAGTGGCTGAGAGTGACAAGAGATTTAAGTGAAGGTGAAATAGATTTTTAGGGAGGGAAATTTCAATAGGGACAATGATTTATAGGGCGGACTAACATGCTTTTTCCATCAATCCCATTATAGCGACTTGCAACCTTGAGTAGATTTTCAACCTAACGGATATAGCCATTGAAAGAGCGGAAAAGAATTGCTACAATTGATTTGATTGTTTGCTTTCTGCTTTTTGCAGGACATCAGGCATATTAAATCTAAGCTAATGGAGTATCTTGTCATAAAAGCACTCGAACGAGTGATCGATATGCATTAGCAGCGAGAGAGAGTAGAATTTTTTTATCAGTTTCACTGTTGTTGCAACCTCTGGCACTGTTTCAGGGTCCATAGTTGACATTTTTAGTGTTCTTTGAGTGATGCAGCAATGGTGTTTCAGTGGTGAATATGAATTTAGGTACGTACGTCTTAAAAGGAAAAGAGTTGACATTTTTATTTGATTAAAATTGCAAATTACTATGATGAAAGCCTTGTGTTAGATGGGAAAATTTTGCTCGGAATTTGAGAATTTCCTTTCTCCTAGCATCATTCAGCGGCAAAATCGTGTGACTTTCTGTCCAGAAAACTCTCCAACCTCTTTTACTGGGGAAAATTGCTACTTGCTAACTTATGCAGATGCAATTTTGGATTATGCTGTTGGATCCAGTCCAGAAGCTCAGGTTTTTTTTTTTTTTTTTTTGCTAATTAGCTCACAGGGTTATTAACATACTTTAACAGAAATTAAATTGATCTGAATGTGGGTGAGAGCTCAATCCTACTGGATCCGCAGTCACAGAATTGATGCCGACGTCACAAGCTTCCAATGCATGCTTCTAGGGTCTGATGGGAGACCTACATAGTAAAAGAAGAGAGAACTGCTCTCTACTTCTTAAAAACTGAAGTTATAAAGCTCAATAGGCTGGCCTCATATATATAGAGGTGAGAGTAGAGACCTCTTATTATGTTAGTCAAAATTGACCCATCTCATTATGGGTCCAAATATAGAATTAAATCAAAATCATATTAATTGAAATCATTCTACTATTTAGATATATTACAACATAGTATCACAGTAATTACTCATTAATTGACATTAATTAATATAATCCGATATATAACGACTTTATTAGTTCACCAATACAAAATAAATACAATAATCTCTCACTTGGACAACACAAGTCATTAAACTTGAATCTGGATTAACAAAATGGTCATAAACATAAAATGTTAATATGAGTATATAACCAAATCATCATACAATAGAATGAGCATCAATGGCATAAAGCCTCAAAATATATTGTATCGATAAAGTACGAATGTATGGACTTATATGCTCTCTTCAATTTGAAGGTATTCATAAGTCTCAAAATGCACTATATCGATAAGATACATGCACGTTGACTTATGAATAGTTCAATAGTAGCAATAGAAACAGTAACAAGCATATATGGACCCTAAGAATGTACCATACTAATAGATACGTGTGCGCAAACTCTTAAACATTTTCAAAGCAGAAGTATGATAGTGTAAAATGGAAATGATATGAAAACAAAATTATTATTCATTTCCATTAGGTCCTTCGCATCTAAACCACTAATCCTAAATGTCTCATCCAACGGAATGCCATACTTAACAGAATGTGCATAAACAAAATATGCATATGGCAAATAAGAATCCATCCATCATAGTTGCAACTAATTTCATTACATAGAGCTCCAACTAACTTAATACAACAAAGGCTCTACAAGCCTTGAATAAGTGTCTATGATTAAGACATTTTAGCAGCCAAATCAATGAGTGGTTACACCAGAATGAGCTCTGTAGATCATGTGCTCTGCTATTTACTTCAACAATAGATTTCATTACGTTTCTCTAATACACTAAATGGTGATATCTTATATATTTATTTATTTGGAGTGTGAGGAATTCCCAGTATTGAAAGAAAGCTATTATTGCAGATTTATCATAAAACATCCTAAGCAATTTCAGAATGGAAAACTAGAATCCAACCTTGAAATGAGATTTTGTAGTCAATGATCAGACATGTAGCTTCACCATATGCTACATGCTTTGCCTTTATTATCAAGGATGCTATAAGTGTTTATTCCACACTTTCCAGAAATAACTCCTCTAGCTAATAATATCGAAATTGGCTTCACACGACATATAAAATAAGGGTCAAATATCCAACTAAATCCAAAATGTCAAATCACGATGTTTAAAAATTAAATTGCTCAAGTATCTTCGAAGTACACCTATAGTGATTTTTCGATAACCCGACCCGAGCGTCGACCCGCTTTCGACCCGCGCGTGACTGCCTCTCTAAGCCGTTAGCCGAGCTTAGCCGATACTCTGAGCCACGTTTTTCGAGCCGTTTTTTCTTCTTTAAGCCGAGCCGAGCTAAGCCGTTAGCCAAGCCATTCCAGATTTTTTTTTTATATTTATTTATTTATTTATTTATTATTATTATTATTAGATTTTGTTTAATATTCTTTATTTTTTATCTTTACTTTATTTTTTTATTTTTATTTTATTTTTCTTTATTTTATTTTCACTTTCATTTTGTTTTATTATTTTATTTCCTTTAAATAAAATCCAAAAAAAAATATTTTTGGGAAAAAGTTGAAAGTATCAATTTTCCTCGAAATTAAAGTTTTCAAAAAATATTTTTGGGGAAAAAGTTAAAAGTATCAATTTTTCTCGAAATTAAAATTTCAAAAAAATATATTTTTGGAAAAAGTTGAAAGTATCAATTTTTTCTTGTACAAAGGCAATTATTTTTCTTTTTCTTTTTATTTCCTTTGAATTTTCTTTAATGTTAATAATCTAACGATAGAGCCTCTACAAGTGAAACAGTAGTTTTCTTGCATACTCTTGAGGTGAGGGGATTTTCTCAAATTTCTGCTAAAAGTATTAGAGTCAATTGAGAATAATTTTCAATAGTTAATTACTTGGTAAAATTTTAAGGCTTATTGGATAACACAAAATTAAGCTGGTACCATCTTGGATGGGCGATATGAGGGTGCTATAACCTTCGTCACACGAACCGAACTCCCGAACCCTGCTCTGGTTAGTAGACCTGAACCTATTCTTTTAGGACCCTTAAACTTAAGTGCTCCCTGAAAGGACAGATTCTTTAGGTGACCAATCACACCTAGATAAAAAGATTGGTGGCGACTCTTTTAAGTTAATGTCTAGCGATAGATCTCCGATCTAGAAGTTATGACAAGGTGCATTCTTGGTTTTTAATGCATTAAAATTCATGAAATAATATCAAAATATGATTAGGAGCTTTTCATGAAAAATCGACCTTGGGATGGTAAAATTATGGAAATAACCCTTAAAAGGCATTTTGGTGATTTCAACCCTTTCAACATGCGATCAATGTTTTTAATGCACCAAAAATCATGAAATAATATGAAAACATGATTCGGAGCTTTTCACAAAATCTAACCTCGTGAAAGTCAAATTATAAAAAAACTTCTAAAAGGTTTTTTGATAATTTCAAGCCTTTCAAGGTGCAATCATGGTTTTTAATACATTAAAATTTACGAAATAAGATTAAAACATGATTTGAAGCCTTTTATGAAAAATTAACCTTGAGAAGGTAAAATTACTAGAATACTCTTAAAGGGTATTTTTGTGATTTTACACTTTTTAGGGCGCAATCACATCTTTCAGTTTTTTAAAATCATAATTTTATTAATCTCAAGCCTAAACAAACCTACTTAGTTGTGAGTTCCAATGGTTGACACAAGTCCAATTAAGTTTGACCAAGTTTGACCAGGGCATTTGGGTTTATTTAATCCAAATTGTAGTTTTAAAAAAATTGTCAATCTTTATTTTAAAGGTGTCATTTTTCAAAGTTTGATTTGTAAAACCTTCGGGCATAGTCTTAAAGATCTCCAGGCATGATCTATAAGACCTCAAGGCATAATCTTTTAAGTCTTCCGAGAATGAGCTATAAGACCTCTTGGTATAATCTTTAAAACTTTTGGGTATCTTTTTTAAATTTTTAAAGTTGTTGAGCCTTTATTTTAAAGGAGCCATTTTTCAAAGTTTGATTTATAAGACCTCCAAGTGTAATCTCAAAGACTTTCAAGCACGATCTATAAGACTTTCAGACTTAATTTTTTAAGACCTCTAAATATAATCTCAAAGTTCTCTGAGTATGATCTATAAGATCTTTGGGTATAATCTTTTAAAACCTTCAAGTACCTTTTCTAAAGTTGTTTAATCTTTGTTTTAAAAGAGCTTTTTCCAAAATTTGATCTTTTAAGTCTTCCAAGCATAATCTCTATGTCCTCCATATATAATCTATAAAACCTTTGAGCATGGATTTTTAAAATCTCTAGGAACTTTTTCTAAAGTTGTTAAGCTTTTGTTTTAAAAGAGTTTTTTTTTCAAAGTTTGATTTATAAGACCTTTAAGCATAATCTCAAAGTCCTTCGGGTATGATGTATAAGACATTTAGGCATGATCTTTTAAAACCTTCAGGCTTTTTTCTGAATTTGTGAAGCCTTTATTTTAACAGAGTAATTTGCAACATTAAGAATGATTTGTAAGACTTTCAGGCTTAATCTTCTTGTTCTTCAAATAAGATTTATAAAATTTTCGGGCATGATTGTCAAAACCTTATTATTAAAAGAGCCTTTGATTTTTTATAGTGATATGCCTTTAATTTTGAGAAACTTTTCACAAAAAAACCAAAAACAAAAGAAAAAAAAAATTTAAATGTTGAATAATTTGTATCCAGACATAATAGATATCTACATCTTTGTGTAATTTCTGTTTCACATAAATTGTACAAAAAAGACAATGATAGACACCCTATTTAGTTCAAGGCTCAAATCAATTGGGTATGGACTCACTCTATTTTTTACTTTTATTGTATTTTTCTCTATATATATATTTATCTTATTTATATTTTATTTTTATCTTTTTCTTTATCTGGTTTAAATTTTTATTTTTATTATGGTTTATCTTTAGCTTTAATTTTATTTATCTTTAAATATTTTTTTAATTATCTAATTATTTTTTAAAAAAGTAACTTTTAAAATAAAATTTGAATGGTCAAATTAATTGGGAAGAGGGATCAGTGATTAAGCTGAGAAAATATTAGAATTGAATTTGAGTTTGAATGTGGATTTTTCTTTATTATAGTGTAGAGATTTTGAAAATTGAATCATAAACAATTTGAAACTCTGCTAATCTCAACTATAAATAGACTTGCAATTCACTTCTAATGACACAGCAAAAATCAAACAGAAATTAGAGAGGAAATACATAGAAAAGGGGAGAGGAGAGGCAAAGAATGAAGAGTGGAAATTGTAGTAGTTTGATCTCAGGGAATTTGGGGATTAGTATTTGGGGACGAAACCCAGGAGCGGAATCATTAAAATATAACAACAGCAAAAATCAACCTCAATTTCTTAGTTCCCATCAGTATTGAGAAGAAAAGTTCTATTCCCAAATCAAACTTAATCTTTCAACCCAAAACACCAAACAGAAACCATGCGCTTAGGATCCAAGTTTGGCCTCAGCTAGTAACAAGGGTAGAGTAGGAAAAAGGAAAGGCTAGAGCTTCTGGTGGTTGACTATAGAAGGAAATAGCTAAAAATTGGAGGCAATGTTTCTGTGCTATTGTTGAAAGGCATTGGATTGTTTTGCTCACATAAAAGATATAAAATAAAAATAAAAAAATAAAAAATAAAAAGAGAGAGGGGAAGTGAAGAAAATTAAGAAACGGTTAAAGCTTAAAGAGATTTGATAAGACAACCACTTAACTGAAGGAGGCCTTTATTCTATAAGTCAGGTGCTTAAGGTCCAGGTTATTACTTTATTTTCCATTTTTTTTTCATGGTTTTCATTCATTTGTTTGTTCACTTTATTTTTATGATAGTCGTTTAAGAAAAGTGTTATAAGGATATATGGAAAAAAAAAAACTCAAATGATGTTCTTAATAAAATAATTTTGTAAGTTCAATCGATATTATAATTAAAATATTATTCTAATTATGCATTCTCGGTGAACTTAACATTAATAAAATATTTCTTATGATTGGAATTAAAAAGGCAACATAAAAGTGGCATTTTTGAAAGTTTTTACGTAGAGTTTTTGTTTTTAATTTTATCAAATTATAAAAAATTTAAATTTCAAGTTAAATCTTGCTAAATTATTGAAAAACTTAATGAATTTTATAATAAAATAAAAATTTCAATCTTATCAAACTATTGAAAGATTTAAATCTCAAGTTAAGTCTTATCAAATTATTAGAGGATTTAGTAAATTTTTATTAAAAATAAATTTTTAATCTTACTAAAACTATTGGAGGATTTAAATATTAAATTAAATCTTACCAAGCTATTAAAAAATTTAATAACCTTTTCTAAAATTTTAGGGATAAATTTTTGAATAAAAAAATCTCTCCAAACTATTTTAGGGAATATGCATCAAAATAAAATCTTACCAAATTATGGAGAATTTTTATTGATTGTTTTGTTTTTAATAATGAACTTCCAAATGAAATACTTTTAATAAGTCCGATAACATAGTTTTTTCAGAGTGAGACATTACTCTCTATAAATACTCTTAAAATGAAAAAATTATCTTAAATTATTATCAAACTATTAGAGTAATTTTAAAAATAATTTCTTATAATTTAATTATTTGATAAATTACAAACATGTTTTTAGGTTTTGGATAACACAAAATCAACTGGTGCTATAGTTCATATGGGTTTTGTGAGGGTATTATGCTCTTCCTCATACATAATCATAATCCTAAACTTATATCTAGTTTTGTGGGCTAGACTCTATTTTTTAAAGATATCCAAATCAAGCTTTGGACTTCTCTTTAAAATTGAAAAGATTCAGTTAAAATGGTAAATCGTATCTAAACAAAGAAAAAATTGGTAACAACTCCTAAAGTCATATTTAATTATAAGTTTACAGATCTATACGTTAACAATATGTATATATAGTTTGTCCAAAATTTAATTATGTTTTCTTTTATTTACTTTTCATGTTTTCTATTGTTTACTTTTTAAACAGGAAGTTTGCTTTAAACATTATTTGTTAGATCCTAGATACAAGTTTAATTGCTATTTCACAAAAAAAAAAAAATTCTTTTGGACTTAATATAATTGTGGCACTTTTGTTTTTGAGAAAAAGATTTTTATGTGCTTTATTGTGCTTTATTTTATAATACAAGTTTAATTGATATTCAAAGAAAAATATTTTTCTTTAAATTTGATATAATATTATCATTAATGATTTCATGGAAAAGAATTTTCAATGTGTTTTACTTTATTAGAACTTTTGTGCTTGAAAAAAATTAGTTCTTGAACTTTAACATTTTTCCTAGAAGTCAATTTTTGAAAGAATTGAAAGTGAAGAAATATTTTCATAATTAAGCTAAAATAAAAGTCCAAACAATTTCACTTTTCAAATATTTATTTGTGGACTCAAATTTTAAGTAAAAAGTATTTCTCCAAAATTTCTTTGATTTTTATCTTAAGTTTTTTGTTTTAAAATAACTTCTAAATAAATTATTTTGGAATAGAAATAGGTTGATAAAAGAAAATAATTTGAAACAAAACAACAATACAAAAACTTAAGGTTTAAAAATGCATGTGTTTTGAACTTTTGAAGCAAAATATCGATATCCTCTTTTAAGGGATCATTCGTTTTACTAACAAAATCTTCCTGATCAATTGCTTTACAAAAAGCAGCATCCTGAAATGTTGTGAAGCATGAAAAGTTAAAAGGGATCGATTCCCTAGCTTTTTGGAGGTCAAATTTTGAATTGCAACATGAAGGAATCAAGCCCCCAATGCAAGGTATTAATGCTCTATCGCTAGAGAGCAAGCAATAGCTAGTTTCTATAAGAGTGTTAGAAATTTTCAAAATAAAGTATGAGAAATAATTCTACATTTGAAAAAGAACAGATAAAATAATCATTTAAATTATGAGAAGTATAAATCCATTGTAATTGGATTTAAGTGGCTAATGGATCATTAGTTTAAATTTTCGAAATTAGTAGGTATTGTATTAATTAAATAATCGATATTGATATTTAATTAATTGCACTTGGCATACAATGTAGTGAATAAAATATTATTTTATTTATTTTTTTATTTTATTTAAAATTTAAATTTAGTATCAGATTAATTAAATCTATCTAAAATAGACAAACAAATATGAACAGACAATTAAGTCTTATATTTTGATTTTCTATCAAATATTTATTGAAATTTAATTTTGGAAAAAAGTTGGAGTCAATCTAAATCAGCCCTTCTTCCATTGCTTCAAGATCAAACTGGACACATTGACAAGTTATAACCATCCAAGAATTCATCAAAACCTGCTACATTTTTGAACTGTGATGTTACGTTTTTGCTTGATTTTTTGAATCAGATTTTTTAGATTGCCCTGTCAGTTGAATAGGCAAAACTGCTCGTGAGGCTAGTTGATGACATTACGTCTTCCATTTCACTTGTTTGAGAGTCTTGGACGCATTGGTAATGCATTCATAGCTGTTAAGCAAATTCATCAAAACCTTGAGTTGATGCTTGAGTAAATGCCATTGCCCATGCTGCCATCATAATGTTGGAAGAAAATAGACCCACGTGACATTTGTAGGGCACTAAAATTCTTGCATTTCAGGAATAGTCTGCTTCATTTCAATTCTTTCCCTGATTTTGCATATCGTTTTCCTTTACCTAACATCCAGCAATTTCATGAATGATTGAATGGTTTGCAGCTCTTGAAATCGATTTGCCATATCTAGCTGATATGCTAGAACATCAAGCTAAGATTTGTAGATTAATTAATCTACTCCTTTATTAAGTCAAGCAATTTCATGATGACTTCTACGCTTGCAAACGTGCGACTTGTTGATCAGATGTGCCGCTGATGAAAGGCGCCGCCATGCCATTACATTTGAAAAATGGAATTGCAAGTTATGTCATAAACCACATTTTTTCTGTTTCTTTTATCTTGTTCACGTGTCTGTCCTCTTCCTGTCTTATTAATGTTGTTCTTCTTTCATTCTTGCTTTGTTCTAATCATTAGGATGCTATAACATGGGAAGAAATTTCAACATATGCTGTTAATGTTGGCACTCGATTATTGTAGAAAGTAGTTATTTTGAGAATAATTTATGAGCTGGATACAATTAGACACAGGAATTCTTGTTCCCTAATGCTTCCTTTTGTTTCACCATTAATTCATTTTTCTTTGAGACAATTGGTATCAGCCACCTCAACTTTTGAAAATTGCCAAATTATGTCATTGTCATGGGATGCCACCTACCACTTACATTCTATAACCAGATTGTACGTAATTCATTCCAAGTTTTTGCTGGGAGGTCCACTTACATTGCCATTACTGTCATAACATTTTCTTGATTTCCAACAACTTAATTAAAAAAATTGGAATATCATTGGATAGAGGAAAAGGGATCATCTTGTGCTTCGTTCGATCTCTGAGGTTGTTTTTGAGATTTTGCTCGACGCTATGGATTGTAAATGTAGTTAATCTGTGAAAGCCAAACATGGACATATCTTTCAGATATTAGAAACAGTCTGATTGAATGTAGCTTAGCGCTTCCTCATGCCTTCTATTCTTGACAAGGAAAAGAGGCTCCCTCTGGATTGGTTTAGACTCTCTTTTATCTTTCAAAACATTTCCAGAGTTTCTCAATTTTTGCATGGCCTGTGATGTATGATTACTTGACTCAAATGTTTAGCAAGTAAAATGCTTTTTTTCCTTGTTCCTTCTTATTTTTTGAATTTCTGCTCCATCTTATAGATTTTACCTGCATTAAAACGTAGAACCTGGGCCGAAGGCATTTCAGCTGGAGTCTGAATATTGGTTGTACCTTGGATTATATGTAGCTTCCGGCGTCTTTGGTTATTCGGCATTACAAAACATTTTACACAGATGTTTGGACCTCAATTTCCTGTTTACTATCATTACTTTATACTTAACAGAGCCTAAAATGTAAACATACCCCGCTTAAAAATGTAGAAAACTTGTAGTTAGTGTTATAGTTATCAGATATTATTCTGTAACCATAGTTGCTCCATCTTCTGATTGATTCCAAGTAAAATTTTCTAGAAGCGCAAAGCAAAATTCAGTCTTTACAGCAATTAGAGATGTTAGTGCATCAACTAGAAGTGGAAGAACGAAATTCCAAGAGATGAGGCAAATGTGGCTGTTGTTATCCCCACTAAGGTACCTTTTTAAGGCGATCCAGGTCATCAGCAACATCAAGCATTGCTCGGTCTAGCATGAGGTGAGTTTCTTGTGGTGCAGAGAATACCCAATTCAATTCAATTCTCCAATTTGCAACTTCCCAATTCTTTTCACTTTGGGGACTGGACCCTATGAAGCTCTAATCCAAAGATGAGTCAACCACTTTTTCTACCTTTCCATGGTAATGACTCTTCACCCATCTGCTGCAGGCTTAAACCAACCAACAAACATGTCATTGGTCCGGTCGTTTTCTGGTCACGATCTCAAGCAACTACAATTCCAAAGCTGTATACTCTCCATTGATAGAGTATTAGATCCAAATCCATACTCTGCAGCACAAATTTGATTGATTTAATTTTATGAATTTGGAATTAAGGCACCATTAAAAAAAAAGAAAATAAGAAGCAAACTTCCAATGTCTACAATAACTCTTATATTGATAAGTGAATCATGTGGAAAAATGATAATTGACATGCGATCAAGGCTTACATATCTGAGTGGGCCATTTTGATGTTTTTCTTGTAGTTTTACGATTAAATGATTTGAAATTTGGGATTAAGATACAATTTGTTTAGATTACTGGAAATTACTTAAATCTGTTCACGTCGGAGAATATAGATGATGATGCTTTCGCTTTAAACAAAATGATCCCGTCGACTTTTGCAGTATCAATTTCAATTTTGAAAAAAAAAATGTTCTTCATCTTCTACCATATTCTATTTTGGTTTACTTTAACATCAAGTCTAGAGGCAAAAGGAGGAATGCTTACCTGGTGCAATGTAACCAATTGATCCTGTTAACATATTTGCAGTAGAATTTCCCATGTTCTCAATAACCCCACCTCCATTGCCAGCTCCTACTGTCATAACCAGCCTTGCAATCCCAAAGTCTGAAACAAATGCTGTCATATCATCATTTAGGAGAACATTGCTGGGCTTTAGATCACAGTGTATGACTCTAACAGGGGAATGGTGATGCAGATAGGCCATCCCTTCAGCAATGTCACTGCATATGCTAACTCTCTGAAGTAGACTCAAATCTGAAGAGCCTGAACCCAAACCCGACTCAGAATATGGATAGAGTTGGCTATCCAAGCTTCCATTTTCCATAAAAGGAAGAACCAAAGCCTTAAAATCAGGTAAACTACATGCTTTTATAATTCGAATGAGGTTTCTGTGCCTAATCCTCTTCAGAACTTGGCATTCTCTGTTGAAACTTTTTATTGAATTTCCAGACTGCAAATGCAACACCTTTATGGCAACGCTTGTACCATCTTGAAGAACTCCTCTATAAACATGTCCACAACTACCTGTCCCTATTAGGTTCTGGTTATCAAATCCTCCAGTGGCATCTGACAGTTCTTTGAAAGTGATTCTGGGGAAATTGTGCAATATTTTTGGTGTTGCAGGTTTTCTTGATCTCTCAGTTTTCCTGGAAGAAACCATTTATCACACAGCATACTGCTGATAAGAGCACTGAAACAACTATGACTATGATAAAAATAATCAAGAACATACGTGATCGAAACCAGTGTGTCTTTTGAGGGCAAATCGGCCTACTAGAAGCTGCTCCACATAGATGCGGGTTGCCTAAGAATGACATATTTGTGGCTGAATTGAAGATGCCACCAGAGGGAATCATTCCTTCAAAGTTGTTAAAAGAAAGATTCAGAAATGTAAGGTTAATTTTGCTCAGGCTCATTGGTATCTTTCCAGCTATATTGTTGCTTGAAACATCAAAAGACTGGAGGTTCCTTAGGTCACCTACAGAATCTGGAAGCTGCCCTTCAAGTGAATTGTGTGAGAAATTTATCACCATCACTGCAACACAGCTTGATATTTGGGGAAAGACATTACCACTAAGGTTGTTTGATGAAAGATCCATTTCTTCAACATTTTCCAGCTTGCTGAGCTCTATTGGCAAAGGCCCTTCAAGAAGATTGTGTGACAAATTTATAAATCTTCTGATTTCACGTAGGTCTGCTATCTCTGGAGGGATCCTCCCTGTTAATTTATTGTAGGACAGATCAAGCATGTTCAGATTTTTGCATTTCAGTAGTTTTGGTGGTATTGTCCCCGAAAGGAGGTTGTTATTTAGAAACAAAGAACGAAGTGCAACTAAATCTCCTAGGGTGGCCGGAATTTCTCCAGAGAATTTGTTGTTTGATAGATCAATCAGACCAAGATGAGGGAGTTTCCCTAACGCTACAGGAATTTTGATGCTGAAAATGTCGTGGGACAAAAAGAGCTGCTCCAACATTAACAATAGACTGACCTCTTCTGGGATTGTTCCATTTAGAAAATTGGATTTCAAGTTCAGCATTGTAATATTTGAAAGATTTCCTATTTCTGGAGGAATCGATCCAAAGATGTGGTTTTCTTGCAATTCTAGACGTGTAGACTAGGATGGCCAATGAAGCTAGGTAATCTTCCTCCAAGCCCCATGCCAGCCAATTCAAGCTCCCTCAAAACAGTGCAATTTCCCAATGCAGCGAAGAATGGATAGAGATTGGTGTTGTTATCATGACTTGTCATGTTGTTATATGATAAATGAAGATAAAGAAGTGTAGGCAGCTTCCGTACAATGTCTGAAGGTAGTTCACCAGATAGAAGATTGTACTCCACATCAAGATTATACAGTGTAGTGTTGGTTAAGGAGGCGGGAAGTTGTCCTGTAAATTGATTGTTGTATAAATTGAGGCTCCATAAACTTGGACAATTTCCGATGTCTTCTGGAATTTGACCACTGAATAAGTTGAAAGAGATATCTATAACTTCTAAGTGAGTGCAGTTTGAGAAAAAAGAAGGCGGGAGGGGACTTGTCAAATTGTTTTCCATAACAGCAAATACAGTGAGGTTGGTCAGCAAGCTGAAACTGTCAGGTACTAGACCATTTAAATTATTTTTATTTAATACGAGAGTATGGAGGTGTCCGAGGTAGGAAAGTTCAGGCGGAATGGTACCGAAGAAGTGATTTTCGTAAAGGTTTAGGAGTCGAAGGGCAGTGAGGTTTGAAAGGAACGGTGAGATCTTCCCCACAAGTCCAGACCTAGAGAGGTCGATATGTGCCACATGTTGATGTCGCTCATCACATGTGACACCGGTGAAGTTGCAAACAGGAGCAGCCTCTTCCCAGTTGGCAAGAGTGGATTTTGGATCAACTAATATTGACTTCTTGAATGAAAGAAGAGTAGCCTTGTCTTTAAGCAAAGAATGGTGGAGATGATGATGATGGTTGTGATAAGCTTTATCCAAATTTCCAGATACTGAAACCAAATGTCGGAGTAGAAGAAGAAAAAATAATCTAATGAATGCCATGATGAATTTATTGCCGGTGCCCATCAGGCAAGTCCATAAGAAACTTCCCCTCGTCCGAGTCACCTCTCTTTCTCCTCCTACCTTCATCTTGCTTCTTAATAGTAATTTAATAAAAGTTGAGGAACTGTGAATTAAGTTGCAAACAAGAGAGACAGAAGGGACTATGATTTCTGCTGAAGTGGCTGAGAGTGACAAGAGATTTAAGTGAAGGTGAAATAGATTTTTAGGGAGGGAAATTTCAATAGGGACAATGATTTATAGGGCGGACTAACATGCTTTTTCCATCAATCCCATTATAGCGACTTGCAACCTTGAGTAGATTTTCAACCTAACGGATATAGCCATTGAAAGAGCGGAAAAGAATTGCTACAATTGATTTGATTGTTTGCTTTCTGCTTTTTGCAGGACATCAGGCATATTAAATCTAAGCTAATGGAGTATCTTGTCATAAAAGCACTCGAACGAGTGATCGATATGCATTAGCAGCGAGAGAGAGTAGAATTTTTTTATCAGTTTCACTGTTGTTGCAATCTCTGGTACTGTTTCAGGGTCCATAGTTGACATTTTTAGTGTTCTTGAGTGATGCAGCCAATGCGTGTTTCAGTGGAGTTGAATATGAATTTAGGTACGTACGTCTTAAAAGGAAAAGAGTTGACATTTTTATTTGATTAAAATTGCAAATTACTATGATGAAAGCCTTGTGTTTAGATGGGAAAATTTTGCTCGAATTTGAGAATTTCCTTTCTCCTAGCATCATTCAGCGGCAAAATCGTGTGACTTTCTGTCCAGAAAACTCTCCAACCTCTTTTACTGGGGAAAATTGCTACTTGCTACTTATGCAGATGCAATTTTGGATTATGCTGTTGGGATCCAGTCCAGAAAGCTCAGGTTTTTTTTTTTTTTTTTTTGCTAATTAGCTCACAGGGTTATTAACATACTTTAACAGAAATTAAAATTGATCTGAATGTGGGTGAGAGCTCAATCCTACTGGATCCGCAGTCACAGAATTGATGCCGACGTCACAAGCTTCCAATGCATGCTTCTAGGGTCTGATGGGAGACCTACATAGTAAAAGAAGAGAGAACTGCTCTCTACTTCTTAAAAACTGAAGTTATAAAGCTCAATAGGCTGGCCTCATATATATAGAGGTGAGAGTAGAGACCTCTTATTATGTTAGTCAAAATTGACCCATCTCATTATGGGTCCAAATATAGAATTAAATCAAAATCATATTAATTGAAATCATTCTACTATTTAGATATATTACAACATAGTATCACAGTAATTACTCATTAATTGATATTAATTAATATAATCCGGTATATAACGACTTTATTAGTTCACCAATACAAAATAAATACAATAATCTCTCACTTGGACAACACAAGTCATTAAACTTGAATCTGGATTAACAAAATGGTCATAAACATAAAAATGTTAATATGAGTATATAACCAAATCATCATACAATAGAATGAGCATCAATAAGCCTCAAAATATATTGTATCGATAAAGTACGAATGTATGGACTTATATGCTCTCTTCAATTTGAAGGTATTCATAAGTCTCAAAATGCACTATATCGATAAGATACATGCACGTTGACTTATGAATAGTTCAATAGTAGCAATAGAAACAGTAACAAGCATATATGGACCCTAAGAATGTACCATACTAATAAGATACGTGTGCGCAAACTCTTAAACATTTTCAAAGCAGAAGTATGATAGTGTAAAATGGAAATGATATGAAAACAAAATTATTATTCATTTCCCTTAGGTCCTTCGCATCTAAACCACTAATCCTAAATGTCTCATCCAACGGAATGCCATACTTAACAGAATGTGCATAAACAAAATATGCATATGGCAAATAAGAATCCATCCATCATAGTTGCAACTGATTTCATTACATAGAGCTCCAACTAACTTAATACAACAAAAGGCTCTACAAGCCTTGAATAAGTGTCTTTGATTAAGACATTTTAGTAGCCAAAATCATTGAGTGGTTACACCAGAATGAGCTCTGTAGATCATGTACTCTACTATTTACTTCAACAATAGATTTCATTACTTTTTTCTCTAATACACTAAATGGTGATATCTTATATATTTATTTATTTGGAGTGTGAGGAATTCCCAGTATCTAAAAGAAAGCTATTATTACAGATTTATCATAAAACATCCTAAGCAATTTCAGAATGGAAAACTAGAATCCAACCTTGAAATGAGATTTGTAGTCAATGATCAGACATGTAGCTTCACCATATGCTACATGCTTTGCCTCTATTATCAAGGATGCTATAGTGTTTATTCCACACCTTTCAGAAATAACTCCTCTAGCCAATAATATCGAAATTGGCTTCACACGACATACAAAATAAGGGTCAAATATTCAACTAAATCCAAAATGTCGAATCACTGATGTTTAAAAATTAAATTGCTCAAGTATCTTCGAAGTACACCTATAGTGATTTTTTTATAACCCGACCCGAGCGTCGACTCGCTTTCAACCCGCGCGTGACTGCCTCTCCGAGCCGATCCGATACTCTAAGCCACGTTTTTCGAGCCGTTTTTTCTTCCTTAAGCCGAGTTGAGCTGGGCCGTTAGCCAAGCTGTTCCAAGTTTTTTTTTTATATTTATTTATTTATTATTATTATTATTATTATTATTAGACTTGTTTAATATTCTTTTATTTTTTATCTTTACTTTATTTTTTTATTTTTATTTTACTTTTCTTTATTTTTATTTTCACTTTCATTTTGTTTTATTATTTTATTTCCTTTAAATAAAATCCAAAAAAACTATTTTTGAGGAAAAGTTGAAAGTATCAATTTTCCTTAAAAATAAATTTTCAAAAAAAGTTTTTTTTTTGAGGAAAAGTTGAAAGTATCAATTTTTCTCGAAATTAAAATTTCAAAAAAATATATTTTTGAGAAAAGTTGAAAGTATCAATTTTTTCTTGTACAAAAGCAATTATTTTTCTTTTTCTTTTTTATTTCTTTTGAATTTTTTTTAATGTTAATAATCCGACGATGGAGCCTCTACAAGTGAAACAGTAGTTTTCTTGCATACTCTTGAGATGAGGGGATTTTTTCAATTTTCTGCTAAAAGTATTAGAGTCAATTGAGAATAATTTTCAATAGTTAATTACTTGGTAAAATTTTAAGGCTTATTGGATAATACAAAATTAAGCTGGTTCCATCTTTGGATGGGCGATGTGAGAGTGCTATAACCTTCTTCACATGAACCGAATTCCCGAACCCTGCTCTGGTTAGTAAACTTGAACCTATTTTTTTAAGAACCCTTAAACTTAAGTGCTCCCTGAAAGGACAGATTTTTTAGGTGGCCAATCACACCTAGATAAAAAAGATTGGTGGCGACTCCTTTAAGTCAATGTCTAGCGATAGATCTCCGAATCTAGAAGTTATGACAAGGTGCATTCTTGGTTTTTAATGCATTAAAATTCATGAAATAATATCAAAATATGATTAGGAGCTTTTCATGAAAAATCGACCTTGGGATGGTAAAATTATGAAAATAACCCTTAAAAGGCATTTTGGTGATTTCAACCCTTCCAACATGCGATCAATGTTTTTAATGCACCAAAAATCATGAAATAATATGAAAACATGATTTGGAGCTTTTCACAAAATCTAACCTCGCGAAAGTCAAATTATAAAAAAACCTCTAAAAGGTTTTTTTGATAATTTCAAGCCTTTCAAGGTGCAATCATGGTTTTTAATACATTAAAATTTACGAAATAAGATTAAAACATGATTTGAAGCCTTTTATGAAAAATTAACCTCGAGAAGGTAAAATTACTAGAATACTCTTAAAGGGTATTTTTGTGATTTTACACTTTTTAGGGCGCAATCACATCTTTTAGTTTTTTAAAATCATAATTTTATTAATCTCAAACCTAAACAAACCTAATTAGTTGTGAGTTCCAATGGTTGACACGAGTCCAATTAAGTTTGACCAAGTTTGACCAGGGCATTTGGGTTTATTTAATCCAAATTGTAGTTTTAAAAAAATTGTCAATCTTTATTTTAAAGGTGTCATTTTTCAAAGTTTGATTTGTAAAACCTTCGGGCTTAGTCTTAAAGATCTCTAGGCATGATCTATAAGACCTCAAGGCATAATCTTTTAAGTCTTCCGAGAATGAGCTATAAGACCTCTTGGTATAATCTTTAAAACTTTTGGGTATCTTTTTTAAATTTTTAAAGTTGTTGAGCCTTTATTTTAAAGGAGCCATTTTTCAAAGTTTGATTTATAAGACCTCCAAGTGTAATCTCAAAGTTCTTTGAGCATGATCTATAAGATCTTTGGGCATAATCTTTTAAAACCTTCAAGTACCTTTTCTAAAGTTGTTTAGTCTTTGTTTTAAAAGAGCTTTTTCCAAAGTTTAATCTTTTAAGTCTTCCAAGCATAATCTCTATGTCCTCCAGATATAATCTATAAAACCTTTGAGCATAGATTTTTAAAATCTCTAGGAACTTTTTCTAAAGTTGTTAAGCTTTTGTTTTAAAAGAGTGTTTTTTTTTTTTAAAGTTTGATTTACAAGACCTTTAAGCATAATCTCAAAGTCCTTCGGGTATGATGTATAAGACATTTAGGCATGATCTTTTAAAACCTTCAGGCTTTTTTTTTGAATTTGTGAAGCCTTTATTTTAACAGAGCAATTTGCAACATTAAGAATGATTTGTAAGACTTTCAGGCTTAATCTTCTTGTTCTTCGAATAAGATTTATAAAATTTTCGGGCATGATTGTCAAAACCTTATTATTAAAAGAGCCTTTGATTTTTTATAGTGATATGCCTTTAATTTTGAGAAACTTTTCACAAAAAAACCAAAAACAAAAGAAAAAAAAATTTAAATGTTGAATAATTTGCATCGAGACATAATAGATATCTATATCTTTGTGTAATTTCTGTTTCACATAAATTGTACAAAAAAGACAATGATAGACACCCTATTTAGTTCAAGGCTCAAATCAATTGGGTATGGACTCACTCTATTTTTTACTTTTATTGTATTTTTCTCTATATATATATATTTATCTTATTTATATTTTATTTTTATCCTTTTCTTTATCTGGTTTAAATTTTTATTTTTATTATGGTTTATCTTTAGCTTTAATTTTATTTATCTTTAAATATTTTTTTAATTATCTAATTATTTTTTAAAAAAGTAACTTTTAAAATAAAATTTGAATGGTCAAATTAATTGGGAAGAGGGATCAGTGATTAAGCTGAGAAAATATTAGAATTGAATTTGAGTTTGAATGTGGATTTTTCTTTATTATAGTGTAGAGATTTTGAAAATTGAATCATAAACAATTTGAAACTCTGCTAATCTCAACTATAAATAGACTTGCAATTCACTTCTAATGACACAGCAAAAATCAAACAGAAATTAGAGAGGAAATACATAGAAAAGGGGAGAGGAGAGGCAAAGAATGAAGAGTGGAAATTGTAGTAGTTTGATCTCAGGGAATTTGGGGATTAGTATTTGGGGACGAAACCCAGGAGCGGAATCATTAAAATATAACAACAGCAAAAATCAACCTCAATTTCTTAGTTCCCATCAGTATTGAGAAGAAAAGTTCTATTCCCAAATCAAACTTAATCTTTCAACCCAAAACACCAAACAGAAACCATGCGCGTAGGATCCAAGTTTGGCCTCAGCTAGCAACAAGGGTAGAGTAGGAAAAAGGAAAGGCTAGAGCTTCTGGTGGTTGACTATAGAAGGAAATAGCTAAAAATTGGAGGCAATGTTTCTGTGATTGTGAAAAGGCAGTGGATTGTTTTGCTCACATAAAAGATATAAAATAAAAAATAAAAAGAGAGAGGGGAGTGAAGAAATAAGAAACGTAAAAGCTTAAAGAGATTTGATAAGACAACAACTTAACTGAAGGAGCTTTATTCTATAAGTCAGGTGCTTAAGGTCCAGGTTTATTACTTTATTTTCCATTTTTTTTCATGGTTTTCATTCATTTGTTTGTTCACTTTATTTTATGATAAGTCGTCTAAGAAAAGTGTTAATAAGATATATGAAAAAAAAAAACTCAAATATGTTCTTAATAAAATAATTTTGTAAGTTCAATCGATATTATAATTAAAATATTATTCTAATTATGCATTCTCGGTGAACTTAACATTAAATAAAATATTTCTTATGATGGAATTAAAAAGGCAACATAAAAGTGGCTTTTTTGAAAGTTTTTACGTGAGAGTTTTGTTTTTAATTTTATCAAATTATTAAAAAATTTAAATTTCAAGTTAAATCTTGCAAAATTATTGAAAAACTTAATGAATTTTTATAATAAAATAAAATTTTCAATCTTATCAAACTATTGAAAGATTTAAATCTCAAATTAAGTCTTATCAAATTATTAGAGGATTTAGTAAATTTTTATTAAAAATAAAATTTTCAATCTTACTAAACTATTGGAGGATTTAAATATTAAATTAAATCTTACCAAGCTATTAAAAAATTTAATAACCTTTTCTAAAATTTTAGGGATAAATTTTTGAATAAAAAATCTCTCCAAACTATTTAGGAACATGCATCAAAATAAAATCTTACCAAACTATTGGAGAATTTTATTGATTGTTTTGTTTTTAATAATGAACTTCCAAATGAAATACTTTAATAAGTCCAATAACATAGTTTTTTCAGAGTAAGACACTACTCTCTATAAATACTCTTAAAATGAAAAAATTATCTTAAATTATTATCAAACTATTAGAGTAATTTTAAAAATAATTTCTTATAATTTAATTATTTGATAAATTACAAACATGTTTTTAGGTTTTGGATAACACAAAATCAACTGGTGCTATCCTTCATATGGGTTTTGTGAGGGTATTATGCTCTTCCTCATACATAATCATAATCCTAAACTTATATCTAGTTTTGTGGGCTAGAATCTATTTTTTAAAGATATCCAAGTCAAGCTTTGGACTTCTCTTTAAAATTGAAAAGATTCAGTTAAAATGGTAAATCGTATCTAAACAAAGAAAAAATTGGTGACAACTCCTAAAGTCATATTTAATTATAAGTTTACAGATCTATACGTTGACAATATGTATATATAGTTTGTCCAAAATTTAATTATGTTTTCTTTTATTTACTTTTCATGTTTTCTATTGTTTACTTTTTAAATAGAAGTTTGCTTTAAAGATTATTTGTTAGATCCTAGATACAAGTTTAATTGCTATTTCACAAAAAAAAAAAAAATCTTTTGGACTTAATATAATTGTGGCACTTTTGTTTTTGAGAAAAAAGATTTTTATGTGCTTTATTGTGCTTTATTTTATAATACAAGTTTAATTGATATTCAAAGAAAAATATTTTTCTTTAAACTTGATATAATATTATCATTAATGATTTCATGGAAAAGAATTTTCAATGTGTTTTACTTTATTAGAACTTTTGTGCTTGAAAAAAATTAGTTCTTGAACTTTAACATTTTTCCTAGAAGTCAATTTTTGAAAGAATTGAAAGTGAAGAAATATTTTCATAATTAAGCTAAAATAAAAGTCCAAACAATTTCACTTTTCAAATATTTATTTGTGCACTCAAATTTTAAGTAAAAAGTATTTCTCCAAAATTTCTTGGATTTTTATCTTAAGTTTTTTGTTTTAAAATAACTTCTAAATAAATTATTTTGGAATAGAAATAGGTTGATAAAAGAAAATAATTTGAAACAAGACAACAATACAAAAATTTAAGGTTTAAAAATGCATGTGTTTGGAACTTTTGAAGCAAAATATCGATATCCTCTTTTAAGGGATCATTCGTTTTACTAACAAAATCTTCCTGATCAATTGCTTTACAAAAAGAAGCATCCTGAAATGCTGTGAAGCTTGAAAAGTTTAAAGGGATCGATTCCCTAGCTTTTTGGAGGTCAAATTTTGAATTGCAACATGAAGGAATCAAGCCCCCAATGCAAGGTATTAATGCTCTATCGCTAGAGAGCAAGCAATAGCTAGTTTCTATAAGAGTGTTAGAAATTTTCAAAATAAAGTATGAGAAATAATTCTACATTTGAAAAAGAACAGATAAAATAATCATTTAAATTATGAGAAGTATAAATCCATTGTAATTGAATTTAAGTGGCTAATGGATCATGAGTTTGAATTTTCCAAATTTGTAGGTATTGTATTAATTAAATAATCGATATTGATATTTAATTAATGGCATTTGGCACACAATGTAATGAATAAAATATTATTTTATTTATTTTATTTAAAGTTTAAATTTAGTGTTGGATTAATTAAATCTGTCAAAAATAGACAAATAAATATGGACAGACAATTAAGTCTTATATTTTTATTTTCTATCAAATATTTATTGAAATTTAATTTTGGAAAAAAGTTGGAGTCAATCTAAATCAGCCCTTCTTCCATTGCTTCAAGATCCAACTAGACACATTTACAAGTTATAACTATCCAAGAATTCATCAAAACCTGCTACATTTTTGAATTGTGATGTTACGTTTTTGCTTGATTTTTTGAATCAGATTTTTTAGATTGCCCTGTCAGTTGAATAGGCAAAACTGCTCGTGAGGCTAGTTGATGACATTACGTCTTCCATTTCACTTGTTTGAGAGTCTTGGACGCATTGGTAATGCATTCATAGCTGTTAAGCAAATTCATCAAAACCTTGAGTTGATGCTTGAGTAAATGCCATTGCCCATGCTGCCATCATAATGTTGGAAGAAAATAGATCCAGGTGACATTTGTAGTGCACTAAAATTCTTGCATTTCAGGAATAGTCTGCTTCATTTGAATTCTTTCCCTGATTTTTGCATATCGTTTTCCTTTACCTAACATCCAGCAATTTCATGAATGATTGAATGGTTTGCAGCTCTTGAAATCGATTTGCCATATCTAGCTGATATGCTAGAACATCAAGCTAAGATTTGTAGATTAATTAATCTACTCCTTTATTAAGTCAAGCAATTTCATGATGACTTCTACGCTTGCAAACCTGGGACTTGTTGATCAGATCTGCCGCTGATGAAAGGCGCCGCCATGCCATTACATTTGAAAAATGGAATTGCAAGTTATGTCATAAACCACATTTTTTCTGTTTCTTTTATCTTGTTCACGTGTCTGTCCTCTTCCTGTCTTATTAATGTTGTTCTTCTTTCATTCTTGCTTTGTTCTAATCATTAGGATGCTATAACATGGGAAGAAATTTCAACATATGCTGTTAATGTTGGCACTCGATTATTGTAGAAAGTAGTTATTTTGAGAATAATTTATGAGCTGGATACAATTAGACACAGGAATTCTTGTTCCCTAATGCTTCCTTTTGTTTCACCATTAATTCATTTTTCTTTGAGACAATTGGTATCAGCCACCTCAACTTTTGAAAACTGCCAAATAGGGTCATTGTCATGGGATGCCACCTACCACTTACATTCTATAACCAGATTGTACGTAATTCATTCCAAGTTTTTGCTGGGAGGTCCACTTACATTGCCATTACTGTCATAACATTTTCTTGATTTCCAACAACTTAATTAAAAAAATTGGAATATCATTGGATAGAGGAAAAAGGATCATCTTGTGCTTCGTTCGATCTCTGAGGTTGTTTTTGAGATTTTGCTCAACGCTATGGATTGTAAATGTAGTTAATCTGTGAAAGCCAAACATGGACATATCTTTCAGATATTAGAAACAGTCTGATTGAATGTAGCTTAGCGCTTCCTCATGCCTTCTATTCTTGACAAGGAAAAGAGGCTCCCTCTGGATTGGTTTAGACTCTCTTTTATCTTTCAATACATTTCCAGAGTTTCTCAATTTTTGCATGGCCTGTGATGTATGATTACTTGACTCAAATGTTTAGCAAGTAAAATGCTTTTTTTCCTTGTTCCTTCTTATTTTTTGAATTTCTGCTCCATCTTATAGATTTTACCTGTATTAAAACATAGAACCTGGGCCGAAGGCATTTCAGCTGGAGTCTGAATATTGGTTGTACCTTGGATTATATGTAGCTTCCGGCGTCTTTGGTTATTCGGCATTACAAAACATTTTACACAGATGTTGGGACCTAAATTTCCTGTTTACTATCATTACTTTATACTTAACAGAGCCTAAAATGTAAACATACCCTGCTTAAAAATGTAGAAAACTTGTAGTTAGTGTTATAGTTATCAGATATTATTCTGTAACCATAGTTGCTCCATCTTCTGATTGATTCCAAGTAAAATTTTCTAGAAGCGCAAAGCAAAATTCAGTCTATGTACAGCAAGTAGAGATTGTTAGTCATCAACTAGAGTGGAAGAACAAATTCCAAGAGATGAGGCAAATGTGGCAGTTGTATCCCCACTAAGGTACCTTTTAAGGCGATCCAGGTCATCAGCAACATCAAGCATGCTCGGTCTAGCAGAGGGAGTTTCTTGTGTGCAGAGAATACCCAATTCAATCAATTCTCCAATTGCAACTTCCCACATTCTTTTCACTTCTGGCGACTGATCCCTTGAAGCTCTAATCAAAGATGAGTCAACCACTTTTCTAACCTTCCATGGTAATGACTCTTCACCCATCTGTGCAGGCTTAAACCACCAACAAACATGTCATTGGTCGGTCGTTTTCTGGTCACCATCTCAAGAACTACAATTCCAAAGCTGTATACATCTCCCTTGATAGATGTATTAGATCCAAATCCATACTCTGCAGCACAAATTTGATTGATTTAATTTTTATGAATTTGAATTTAAGGCACCATTTAAAAAAAAAGAAAATAAGAAGCAAACTTCCAATGTCTACAATAACTCTTATATTGATAAGTGAATCATGTGGAAAAATGATAATTGACATGCGATCAAGGCTTACATATCTGAGTGGGCCATTTTGATGTTTTTCTTGTAGTTTTATGATTAAATGATTTGAAATTTGGGATTAAGATACAATTTGTTTAGATTACTGGAAATTACTTAAATCTGTTCACGTCGGAGAATATAGATGATGATGCTTTCGCTTTAAACAAAATGATCCCGTCGACTTTTGCAGTATCAATTTCAGTTTTGTAAAAAAAAAATGTTCTTCATCTTCTGCCATAGTCTATTTTGGTTTACTTTAACATCAAGTCTAGAGGCAAAAGGAGGAATGCTTACCTGGTGCAATGTAACCAATTGATCCTGTTAACATATTTGCAGTAGAATTTCCCATGTTCTCAATAACCCCACCTCCATTGCCAGCTCCTACTGTCATAACCAGCCTTGCAATCCCAAAGTCTGAAACAAATGCTGTCATATCATCATTTAGGAGAACATTGCTGGGCTTTAGATCACAGTGTATGACTCTAACAGGGGAATGGTGATGCAGATAGGCCATCCCTTCAGCAATGTCACTGCATATGCTAACTCTCTGAAGTAGACTCAAATCTGAAGAGCCTGAACCCAAACCCGAATCAGAATATGGATAGAGCTGGCTATCCAAGCTTCCATTTTCCATAAAAGGAAGAACCAAAGCCTTAAAATCAGGTAAACTACATGCTGTTATAATTCGAATGAGGTTTCTGTGCCTAATCCTCTTCAGAACTTGGCATTCTCTGTTGAAACTTTTTATTGAATTTCCAGACTGCAAATGCAACACCTTTATGGCAACGCTTGTACCATCTTGAAGAACTCCTCTATAAACATGTCCATAACTACCTGTCCCTATTAGGTTCTGGTTATCAAATCCTCCAGTGGCATCTGACAGTTCTTTGTAAGTGATTCTGGGGAAATTGTGCATTATTTTTGGTGTTGCTGGTTTTCTTGATCTCTCAGTTTTCCTGGAAGAAACCATTAGTTTAACGCAGCGGATTCCAATCACACAGCATACTGCTGATAAGAGCACTGAAACAACTATGACTATGATAAAAATAATCAACATACGTGATCGAAACCAGTGTTTCTTTTGAGGGCAAATCGGCCTACTAGAAGCTGCTCCGCATAGATGCGGGTTGCCTAAGAATGACATATTTGTGGCTGAATTGAAGATGCCACCAGAGGAATCATTCCTTCAAAGTTGTTAAAAGAAAGATTCAGAAATGTAAGGTTAATTTTGCTCAGGCTCATTGGTATCTTTCCAGCTATATTGTTGCTTGAAACATCAAATGACTGGAGGTTCCTTAGGTCACCTACAGAATCTGGAAGCTGCCCTTCAAGTGAATTGTGTGAGAGATTTATCACCATCACTGCAACACAGCTTGATATTTGGGGAAAGACATTACCACTAAGGTTGTTTGATGAAAGGTCGATTTCTTCAACATTTTCCAGCTTGCTGAGCTCTATTGGCAAAGGCCCTTCAAGAAGATTGTGTGACAAATTTATAAATCTTCTGATTTCACGTAGGTCTGCTATCTCTGGAGGGATCCTCCCTGTTAATTTATTGTAGGACAGATCAAGCATGTTCAGATTTTTGCATTTCAGTAGTTTTGGTGGTATTGTCCCCGAAAGGAGGTTGTTATTTAGAAACAAAGAACGAAGTGCAACTAAATCTCCTAGGGTGGCCGGAATTTCTCCAGAGAATTTGTTGTTTGATAGATCAATCAGACCAAGATGAGGGAGTTTCCCTAACGCTACAGGAATTTTGATGCTGAAAATGTTGTGGGACAAAAAGAGCTGCTCCAACATTAACAATAGACTGACCTCTTCTGGGATTGTTCCATTTAGAAAATTGGATGTCAAGTTCAGCATTGTAATATTTGAAAGATTTCCTATTTCTGGAGGAATCGATCCAAAGATGTGGTTTTCTTGCAATTCTAGACGCTGTAGACTAGGATGGCCAATGAAGCTAGGTAATCTTCCTCCAAGCCCCATGCCAGCCAATTCAAGCTCCCTCAAAACAGTGCAATTTCCCAATGCAGCGAAGAATGGATAGAGATTGGTGTTGTTATCATGACTTGTCATGTTGTTATATGATAAATGAAGATAGAGAAGTGTAGGCAGCTTCCATACAATGTCTGAAGGTATTTCACCAGATAGAAGATTGTACTCCACATCAAGATTATACAGTGTAGTGTTGGTTAAGGAGGCGGGAAGTTGTCCTGTAAATTGATTGTTGTATAAATTGAGGCTCCATAAACTTGGACAATTTCCGATGTCTTCTGGAATTTGACCACTGAATAAGTTGAAAGAGATATCTATAACTTCTAAGTGAGTGCAGTTTGAGAAAAAAGAAGGCGGGAGGGACTTGTCAAATTGTTTTCCATAACAGCAAATACAGTGAGGTTGGTCAGGAGGCTGAAACTGTCAGGTACTAGACCATTTAAATTATTTTTATTTAATACGAGAGTATGGAGGTGTCCGAGGGAGGAAAGTTCAGGCGGAATGGTACCGAAGAAGTGATTTTCGTAAAGGTTTAGGAGTCGAAGGGCAGTGAGGTTTGAAAGGAACGGTGAGATCTTCCCCACAAGTCCAGAGCTAGAGAGGTCGATATGTGCCACATGTTGAGGTCGCTCATCACATGTGACACCGGTGAAGTTGCAAACAGGAGCAGCCTCTTCCCAGTTGGCAAGTGTGGATTTTGGATCAACTAATATTGACTTCTTGAATGAAAGAAGAGCAGCCTTGTCTTTAAGCAAAGAATGGTGGAGATGATGATGATGGTTGTGATAAGCTTTATCCAAATTTCCAGATACTGAAACCAAATGTCGGAGTAGAAGAAGAAAATATAATCTAATGAATGCCATGATGAATATATTGCCGGTGCCCATCAGGCAAGTCCATAAGAAACTTCCCCTCGTCCGAGTCACCTCTCTTTCTCCTCCTACCTTCATCTTGCTTCTTAATAGCAATTTAGTAAAAGTTGAGGAACTGTGAATTAAGTTGCAAACAAGAGAGACAGAAGGGACTATGATTTCTGCTGAAGTGGCTGAGAGTGAGAAGAGGTTTAAGTGAAGGTGAAATAGATTTTTAGGGAGGGAAATTTCAATAGGGACAATGATTTATAGGGCGGACTAACATGCTTTTTCCATCAATCCCATTATAGCGACTTGCAACCTTGAGTAGATTTTCAACCTAACGGATATAGCCATTGAAAGAGCGGAAAAGAATTGCTACAATTGATTGATTGTTTGCTTTCTGCTTTAGCAAGGACATCAGGCATATTAAATCTAAGCTAATGGAGTATCTTGTCATAAAAGCACTCGAACGATTGATCGATATGCATTAGCAGCGAGAGAGAGAGTAGAATTTTTTTATCAGTTTCACTGTTGTTGCAACTTCTGAGTACTGTTTCAGGGTCCCATAGTTGACATTTTTAGTGTTCTTTGAGTTGATGCAGCAATGGTGTTTCAGTGGTGAATATGAATTTAGGTACGTACGTCTTAAAGGAAAAGAGTTGACATTTTTATTTGATTAAAATTGCAAATTACTATGAGAAGCCTTGTGTAGATGGGAAAATTTTGCTCGGAATTTGAGAATTCCTTTCTCCTAGCATCATTCAGCGGCAAAATCATGTGCTTTCTGTCGGAAAACTCTCCAACCTCTTTATGGGGAAATTGCTACTTGCTAACTTATGCAGATGCAATTTTGGATTATGCTGTTGGATTCAGTCCAGAAGCTCAGGTTTTGTTTTTTTTTTTGCTAAGTAGCTCACAGGGTTATTAACATATTTTAACAGAAATTAAAATTGATCCGAAGGTGGGTGAGAGCTCAATCCTACTGGATCCGCAGTCGCAGAATTGATGCTGACGTCACAAGCTTCCAATGCATGCTTCTAGGGTCTGATGGAGACCTACATAGTAAAAGAAGAGAGAACTGCTCTCTACTTCTTAAAACTGAAGTTATAAAGCTCAATAGACTAGCCTCATATATATAGAGGTGAGAGTTAGAGACCTCTTATTATGTTAGTCAAAATTGACCCACCCTATTATGGGTCCAAATATAGAATTAAACCCAAATCATATTAATTAAATTCATTCTACTATTTAGTTATATTACAACATAGTATCACAGTAATTACTCATTTAATTGACATTAATTAATATAATCCGGTATATAACGACTTTGTTAGTCCACCAATACAAAATAAATACAATAATCTCTCACTTGGACAACACAAGTCATTAAACTTGAATCTGGATTAACAAAATGGTCATAAACATAAAAATGTTAATATGAGTATATAACCAAATCATCATACAATAGAATGAGCATCAATAAGCCTTAAAATATATTGTATTGATAAAGTACGAATGTATGGACTTATATTGCTCTCTTCAATCTGAAGGTATTCATAAGTCTCAAAATGCACTATATCTACAAGATACATGCACGTTGACTTATGAATAGTTCAATAGTAGCAATAGAAACAGTAACAAGCATATATGGATCCTCAGAATGTATTGTACTAAAAAGATACGTGTACGCAAACTCTTAAACATTTTCGAAGCAGAAGTATGATAGTGTAAAATGGAAATGATATGAAAACAAAATTATTATTCATTTCCATAGGTCCTTCGTATCTAAACCACTAATCCTAAATGTCTCATCCAACGGAATGCCATACTTAACAGAATGTGCATAAACAAAATATGCATATGGCAAATAAGAATCCATCCATCATAGTTGCAACTGATTTCATTACATAGAGCTCCAACTAACTTAATACAACAAAAGGCTCTACAAGCCTTGAATAAATGTCTATGATTAAGACATTTAGTAGCCAAAATCAATGAGTGTTACACCAGAATGAGCTCTGTAGATCATGTTGCTCTGCTATTTACTTCAACAATAGATTTCATACTTTTTTCTCTAATACATTAAATGGTATATCTTATATATTATTTATTTGGAGAGTGAGGAATTCCCAGAATATGAAAGAAAGCTATTATTGTAGATTTATCATAAAACATCCTAAGCAATTTCAGAATGGAAAACTAGAATCCAACCTTTGAAATGCGATTTTGTAGTCAATGATCAGACATGTAGCTTCACCATATGCTACATGCTTTGCCTCCATTATCAAGGATGATATAAGTGTTTATTCCACACTTTCCTAGAAGTAAACTCTTCTAGCCAATAATATCGAAATTTGGCTTCACACGAACATTACAAAATAAGGGTCAAATATCCAACTAAATCCAAAATGTTGAATCACTGATGTTTAAAAATTAAATTGTTCAAGTATCTTCGAAGTACACCTATAGTATATCATAACATCAAAATGTGTACAAACTTGAGCAAATATTAGATTGCCCACAGTTGAGGAATACTAAATATTCAACATGAGCTCTTTCATTTATTGATATGAGGACTTTGAAATTTAACATTATGTCATCTTTCACAATAGGCGCTGATTGTACTAAAATTTTAGTATTTTCTTTCTTATTTTAGTGCAATCTGTCTTTCATTTTGGTTTGATCCATGAGAAATTTAACAAAAATACTGTTAAATGCATAATTATTCAATGTGTACATGAAAATATGGAAAAATAAGAATTTTTGGAGATTTTGGATTCATTTTGAGGATTTTTGGTTGTAAAAAGCTAGAAAGCCATAACTAGTGTATTTGGGCTACATTGCCCTCTTATGGGAGTTTTCTTGACCTTTTCTTCTATGTTTTCTTAAGCTCAAATAAAGTTCATGGAACCTTATTTCAAGTCTTATTTCTCATAACTCTCATTTGAATTTGTCCTTTTTAGCTCAATAATGCATTATTACCATTTTAGTATCTTTATATATGCTTGAAAGGTAATAGGTGCATTATTGTTGTTAGAAGTTAATTTTAAAATCGCAATTTTCCAAAATTTTTTTAAGGATTATAATGCATTTTGTCCCTTTAATGATCTGAATTTTGGCAGGAAAATGAAGAGGGAATTGGCTAAAATAGGCACCAAAATATTGAATGCTAAGTTCAAGTGAGATGATTGATGCTTATGCCATGAGATCAAATGCATTGTGGTCCTAATGTTGGAGATTCAAAATGACCAATTGGAGTTGTTGAGCTATTTGTATGAAGACCTCTCATTGGTCTTATCATTGACTTTTTGGAGTTCAAAGGTTATGATAAAAAGGCTTGAAAGAAAGAGGATTTATAATAACTTCACAAGCAAGCAAA